>VDFB02193867.1:649159687-649411044 GCA_007258455.2 Sequoia sempervirens | reverse complement strand
GTTGACAATGCATAAACAACTCAGTGATAAATATGAAAATGTTGGTAATCACAAAGGGACCTTACTACAAGAAAATACTAAATCCTTAAATTTATTAGATCTAGTAATAGGGTGATACTTCCAATCCTAAATTTAACCCAAATGATAAAAGAAATAGAAAAAGACAAAGGTTTCAAGAGACTTATAAATTTAACACTATCCCTAAGATTAACGATGCAGATGATAAACAATTGAAATGGACCAATCCCTCATAAACTAATTCCTGCTTGATCTAGATGAATCTCCAATCTTACAAAAATAGTGCAATCTTCTAAGGAATTAATGAAATTTTAGATCATGAATATTCACTCAAAACAACCTTACTGCAATTGCAATAAACCAACATATATAATTGAACTAAGCACAATGAATATAGAAGTCAAGGCTAACTTTGCAAAGCAACCAATAGTCAACTAGATGCAAAAAGAATGGACTACAGATTTCTGCAAAAACTTCAAGCATCAAACTATAAAAATTATCAAATAATCTAACATTAACCTAGCATATATCAAATAAACTTAAACAATTTTAAAAGATAGAATCTCAGGAACCATGCCAGATAAAATTGAACACAAGAAAGGCACCAAATCACAATGTCTTTACTTGCATTAAATCACCCAAAGTAGCAACAATTCTAGTGTTTTGTTACAGTACTTGCTTGAAAATGATACTAACTCCTAACTCTAACTCTTGCTATACTACTTAATTCACTCCAATATCAAAAGTATCTATCCCTTACAAATGAGGCAGAATGCCATATTTATAGAAACCCCCAAGATATGTCGCCCTAATTAGTGTTTACAATAATAAATGGCCACAAAAAAGTCAGCCAAGAGGAATTCAAAATAAATTAAAACACGTGTTAAATTCATGCACTCCATCTAGGTTGGTCTAGGATCTCCAACATAGCCTGGTACAATGCATATGAAGGAGGAGAGAAATAATGGGGAAGCACAAATTTTGATGTAGCATTGCATTAACTACTTCCCCCCTTATCCTTAGTGTGTTCCATCACATCCTGCACCATCAAAATATCCTGTCCAAGTTGGCCACAAGTGGCATAAATAAGATCTTAATTCACCTTTCAATAGACTTAATATCTTCTCTTGATGGTTTTACCATTTTACCCCAATCTACCTTACTAGTTTGATATTTATTGATTACTGCAATATAGGTAACTGCATCATCCAACTGATGTTCAGTGACAGGGCCTTCATGGACTGGAGAATACACATCATGCCACCATTTCCTTAATTTCTCCAAGCTAAGATGCTTTGGCACAAATCTCTTTCTTCTTATCATAACTTCAAAGAAAGAAATGCACTTGTAGATTTGAGTCAAGGTGTCCTCAATCTGCTTACCCTATTTATACACCTTCTTTAAAACCTTTTTCCTTATTTGCAAAACTTCAAACCACTCCCAAGGTTCTACAGCTCTAGACGAAGGAAGAATTGTATCACTTACCAATCTATGCTCTCTATATTCCATGATGGCCTTAGTATTTTGCAACAAGAGATCCACATCCTCTTTATCCTGAGCTAAGACATTCCTTAACCAATCGATTGATCTCATTGCATCTCCTCCATTTGAAAGGATGTCTTTGATAGCATAATCTCCCTTAGTTTTCACTCCTTGTAAGTAGTTGATTGTAGCATGTGTGGTGGTTTTCATTCTCTCCAACTTAGATATTGTTTCTTGTGGTGAGAAGCTTGCAACAAATGATTAGGAGCTAATGGATTGCAAGAGTTTCATCAAATGTTGTAGATATCTCTTGATTTTATCATTTTCCTTCTTCAATTCTTGTTTAGACTTTATTTCTTTCCTCAATTTTCCCAAGATAACAACACTAGAGCCCTCATATTCTTCAATCTCTTGTTCCATGGAAGTAGGCCCTAAGTTGATAGTTTGCACATTGTAGTCACTTCTAGTTACATCATCCCTATTCTTATCAGGAGTAGGATTAGCAATGTGAACTACCCTATTATTTGTCTCATCTCTCTCAATCTTGTAGATGACACTGACTTTCTTCTTTCATTTATCCTTTCCTATCTTCACCAATAATTCATCCCAATTGGGAGGAGTATCATCTACAACAATTTGTTTTCTCTTTAATTGCTTGTCCAACCAACTTGGAATAATAGAATCTAATTGTACATTGCTCTGTCCAACTTCATCCTATTGATCCCTAAGTATATCTTTGCTCAAGTCTTGTTTCTATGAAATTCCCTCAACTTTATCTTCCTTTTCTTTATCATGCTCCTCTTCTCCATGTACTAGTGATGGAGTCCTAACTGGAATTTCCTCTCTCTGAGGAGGTCTATCTTCTTCACTTCTTACAGGTGAATCCTCATAAGTTACCAGGGGATACTGTAACACCACCTCTATTTTTGCCTCAACACTATAGATCTCATGTTCTTGAAATTCTTCTCCTTCTATATCTTGATGACTCTCTACCTCTTTAGATTCACCTAGTTCACTTGGTGCACTGTGAGCTTCATGGGAAGGAGGAATATTATCATGTTGTTCTATAACAGAAGTAACCAAAGGAGCATCCTTCCTTAACACGAAATCATTGGGAGGAGTTATTTATCTTCTTGTATATACTTGTGTTCTTTCACCTGAGCTCTCCACATTTATTACTAGTGGGAAAAATCCATCCCCTTCCTTAGAGGCTTCCTTCTCGTTTTGTGACAATCTCACTATTCTTCTTGTCTTTGGCATAAAAAAACTAGCCTCTTTTTCCTCCTTTTTAGCTTCATCCCTTGTTGACTTTTGTGTCCTTTAAATGTGCTTCCTTTTCTTTGTAATAGGCTTTCTTTGCTTTTCTTCCTCTTGCACTTCCTTTTCCTGAACATCTTTGATTTTTATCTTAATAAGAGAGGTCACTTTTCCCTTACCCATAGGATCCTACTCAATTGACTCCTTGGAAGTGGAATGAGACTCTAAGTCCCCCATTAGATCATAGGTTCATTGCAAACCATCACTTTCTAGTGCCCACATCTTACGCTTGAGCCACAACTTTGTATATTTAATTACTAGAGTCATAATTTTTTCTAACTTTGTTTTTTCTTCCTCTAGATAGTCTATTTCTCCCACTAGTTTATCCTTCATAGCCTCATAATCATGGGCTTGAATCAAGTCTCTATCATCTTCAACTTGATTTGGAATGGCCTTCACATTATATATCTTGATTAAGTTCATTGGTAACCTGGAAAAATTCTTCCTTATCTCAAATTCATCATTGCAATTAGCCCAATAGTCCTCTATATCATACTTATTGGCCTTCTTTTGTGCTTCACTAGTCCTATCAAATCTAGATCTCTTGGAATGAAAAGATAAATCAAGAGTACTCATTTCTTCCTTAGAAGCATAGTCCAAATTTATAGAACATGGCTCACTACTACATATTCTCAGAGGAAAATCACTTCCAAATCCAGTCTTATGTTTATCCTTTTTCACAATTGCATCAAAATCACATATCTACCTTGTAACCTCCAGAAGTATAATGTGATCTGTGGGATACCTAGGAAGTCTGTATGGAGCCCTCTGAAAACCATCTATCCTTATATATGAAAAGGTGGGAAACTGTATAAACCAAGCCCCATACCTTTTGATTAACTACTTGGCATTGTCAGATATTATTACATTCTCTACACCTTGGACCAACCTAGTGATGTACATGGTGAATGCATCATTCACCCTCCTATAGCTTGAGTTACCTAGGTGTAGCTGTGGATAAACCTCATAAATTACATCCTACCAAAGCACACCCCTTGTACTTAGTCCTTTGTATGGGTGGGATATTGCAAGCACATAAAACAAGGAGGAGGTCATTATGAAAGTCTTCATTTGTAGGACATTACACATATGTTCATGAATCATGGCACTTATAATGCCTACATAATGGTAATCAACATTTTGTTCCATCCTCACAATGACAAGGACAATCAATCAATCAGAAATGATATATTCATCTTCAATAGAAATCCTAAATAATAAAAATTCTCTAAAACCTCATAAGAATTATTCATCTCAAAGTTCGGGTTTTCAATCCTCCTGTAAAATTCAGGCTAGAGAGGAATTTTGGAAAATTCCCAATTGGACGGATTTCAATGAATTAAACACAAAAGGCCTCCAATAATCATTTAATCAACTATCCATTAACTAAGAATTAGGATGAAACATATTTAAATAACCCAAATTGATCAAACAATGCATAATCACTAGCTATTAAACTATACTACCTCTCGGTTTTTCATTTCCAGTAAAGTTTCAGAGAATATTGCCTAGGATGAAAATCCGCAAAAATAACAATAGTCTATGAATTTTGAGAAAATGAAGGGAAAAAGGAAATTTTGGTAAAATTTCGAGGGAACAAAAATCTATGAATCAGGCATGATATTGAGTTATTACACATTTCTAGGAAATTGAAGAGAAAATGAAAAATTGGGGAATTTCGACAGTTAAGGAATTCCGCAAAGACCTTGATATTCTGAGTGTCAACATCTCTTCACAACTTCACTCAAATTGATTGCATGATCACAAATTTGAGGACCTTGGGATTTAAGCTAGCTTGATTTGAACCTCCTATAGATCATCTTTAAATTTGAGACTTATCCTAAAGTAAATCGATGGGGATTGGTGATGCCCTAAACCTGAAACCCTAATATCCCACCATGAACACACGGGACAAGCTTGGGCTCAACTTAATCATTTTTCTATGTTTTCAAAAAGTTCTTTATGGCCTAGACAAGTAAGGTACCTCATAATGAAACCAAAAAAACAAGCTCACAAATCACTTGGGATTGTTAATCTAACAAAATCCAATAACCCTAGCTTCAAGATGTGCAATGCCCAAACATGCAGAAATTCAGACTCCAAGCACACTCAAGACACCAAAGAATCATTCAAATTCAACAATAAAAAGCAAGGAAATGAATACATACCATTTATGAAGTGAAACTCGATTAGAGCAGTGACAGATAATAATCTTTAGCATCCTACCAAACAACAACAATTATGACAATGCCCAGGAAAATCACCACCAAATCCAAGAATCCACAAATCCAAAATGCAAAGTCCAGCCAAGCACTCAAGATCAAGCACTTCAGATCAATAGAAAGCAAATGATAAGACTTAATGGCACAAAAACTCCCCAATCAATTAAATACATGCCACAAAAATTGTACCATCAAGCATTTTAATGTAGTTGACAAGACAACCCTGACCAAAACCCGAGAATTTGATAGGACAATGGAGGTTCGGAGAAATTTTACCAACACGAAATTCTATGAGATCCCAAAATTTCTAAACTAGAGTGCAAAGTAGCCACCACTAGTTTTTCAAAGTATTTGGGGAATTCCGCCAAGAGAGGGTTTTCTTGAGAACAGCAAAAAACCTGAAATGGGTCTAAAACTTGAGATTTTCAATGTACTTCCTCAAAAGGAGAGATTTGCATGAGTAGAATAATCATCAATGAACATTCCAAGATAACCAAATCCTAAATCAATCAAATGGCCAAGACATAAAAAATGAAAGAAAAAGAGGGTCCCTACTTTTGGCAAGGCATTTGTGTGAAAAACTGCACAACAGTAATCTACTAGTTGCTATTGGCTATATATGTTTAGGATATTGAGAAAATTGTAATAAAGAGATGTTGCAAGTGTTCAGTGGTTGCTCTAGGTTTTGGTCCAAATTTTATCATATGGTTGTTTGGTCCAAATATGTTGTTCATGACTATTATTAGATGTTATGTCCAAATTTTGGGTTGTTGATTCATTGTATAGTCCAAGTTGTGTTCACTAGTTGTGGACTATTTTTATTTGTAGTTCTAGTTTAGGTACAGGAGAATTTTTTTTGGTCCTGACTTCTCTTTAATGAAGTCTTATGACTTGTGGTTCTAGAGTTGTGTTGAAATGATTCTATTGAAAATATTTTTGGCATTTAGAAAGTTTTTTCTCAACAGTTCTATGTATTTTACACTAGTTTGGTGGACCTTGCATGTGAAATACTAGTTTTGAGGACAATGAAGTATCTTTGATCTTTTTCGTTCCCTTGAAGCATGTGTTTAGGTTGCCCTCCTTCTAATTCCACACTAGAATGTTTTGGAATTGGCCTAATTTAAATTTAAATTGGATGGAAAAATTTGGATATGTTTCAAAGTTGAAGATGGTATAAATGCAATATGAATTAATGATGAATGATGAGACAAGAGTGAAGAAGAAGATTGATAAGACAAAAGAGGAAGTGTAGTTTGATGTGACATTGATTCTATTTAGTAAGTGTGTGTGTTGAGATTGTGGAAGATTAGTGTGAAGCTTAATACTGAGTTTTCAGTTGCAGTGAGTAGAAGGTGAACTCTATCATTCATGCAAGTATTGAAGTAATTGTGGTGGAATCCTTTGTTGCATTGGGATTGTAGTCTCTCTGTAACAATTCTTCTTTATCTTCTTTATATCTTTGTGGTAGTGAGCCCTCCAGGTTGTAGCCATGTTGGAGAGTGAGCCTTTTGTAATCGTTTTTGATATTCTCTATAGTATGAGTTAATCCTCACCATCATTTTTCCCTCATTGCACAACAACACAATAGGAAATTAGGATCAGATTTTGCATCAAATTTTAGTGTATTTTGTGTACATGAATTGAAAAAATTGGTTTCCACTAAACTCAGCACAAATAGGCATGGTCATCTTGGCATCCTATTTTGTAGTAACTTTTTCGACGGATTTGGCACTAGATTTAGTGCCAGTTTTAGCACCAGAAAATTGAAGCACCTCCATTAGCACCCAAAATAGCACTAGGAAGTAACAATTGAAATTGCACTTAAATTGGTGCCCAATTTGGCTTCTAGTTTTGCTTCCAATTTTTCCTCTAGATTTACTTCCAATTTTGCTTCCAAGTTTGCTTCTAATTTTGCTTCCAGGTTTGCTTCAGGTTTTGCTTCTAGTTTTTCTTCCAGTTTTACTTCCGATTTTCCTTCCAATTTTTCTTCTAGTTTTGCTTCCATTTTTTCTTTTGGTTTTTCTTCCTCTTTTGCTTCTAGTTTTGCTTCTGGTTTTTCTTCTAGTTCTTTTTCTCATTTTGCTTCTAGTTTTACTTCTGATTTTGCTTCCAGGTTTGCTTTTGGTTTTGCTTCCATTTTTTCTTCTAGTTTTGCTTCTAATTTTTCTTCCAAGTTTTCTTCCAGTTTTCTTCCAGTTTTGCTTCCGATTTTGCTTCCAGTTTTGCTTCTAATTTTTCTTCCAGTTTTGATTCCAAGTTTTCTTTCAGTTTTGCTTCTAGATTTGCTTCCATACTTGCTTCTAGATTTGCTTCCAATTTTTCTTCTAGGTTTTCTTTGAGGTTTTCTTTCTATTTTACTTCCAAGATTGCTTTTGGTTTTCTTCTAGTTTGGCTTCCATTGTTGCTTCCTTTTTTTCTTCTAAAAATGCTTCTTGTTTTGCTTCCATTTATTAATTTAATATGTTTTATTTCAATTAAATTAGTTAAATATATCATTCCTCTTAAATAACTCATATGATTATAGAGTAAGTAATTTAATTATTTAACTCATATGATTAAATAACAATATAATTATTGTAAGATGATCATCATCTATAATTAAACAAGTGACTCAAATATATATAATTTAATTGAATTTGACAACATCCATCCTAAGTAGTAAATTAAAATCATCATAATTAATAAATATTCATCCAAAAATCATTGACGACTTTTAATATATATAAATTGACAAGTCAATACTGATAAGATCATCATCATATATAACTAAAACAAGTGAAATTCAAATATGCTAGTTCATCAAAAACATGTAAAAATGATACATGTAAAAATGATATAAATTTAAAAGTGATAAATTGGGTAACTCAAATTGATACAAGTCAAGATGATACATGTCCAAATGATATAGTAAAAATGATACATGTCAATATGATACAACTCAACAATATAGTATTGTATGCCGTGAAAATGATACATATGATAGTAACCATTAAAATATTCATCATAATGATATATCAACAATGATTCATGATGTATTCTATATGATCATGAATGTCACTGGTTACTATCACCAACTATCTCATCATCATCATCACCATCGTGATCATCATAATCATCATCATTGTTAGCATTTTCATCATTGTCATTAGCCTTAGTGTCTTCCTTATTTGTGTCACCATCATCCTCTACCATGTTATTTTTACTCACATAACCAATATTTTGTTGATCTATATCATGTTGAGGATGATCTTGATCTTTTGGAAGACTCGTGTTCTACAAAAAAAATAAAAATGAAAATTTATTATTTATTTCATGTAATAATTTATTTTTTTGTTATATATCTAATATTACAACATATGAGACAAAACCATAATCATATTACATCATTTCAAAGTGCACATACCATAATTAAATTTCAAAAAAGTTATAGCTAATACTAGTGAGTCAAGATAAATTTCAGCTTTCAAAAACAAAGCCAATTAGGTTGGTAGACTTGTGGATTAGGCCAACATTTGGTGGAAGAGGAAGAAAGATGACTAGAACTCTAGAGGCCAACCATAATGGATTTTATTATTCAACCATGAGAGAAAAAGAGAGAGTTGATATCATGTATCAAAACATTAAGCATGCATTCTTCCAGCCAGCAGAGAAGGAGATCATTACTTTGCTTCATTTTCATTTGCATAACCATATCACAGCGTGGGAACCAAGAAGACCAAGGATGTTAAATTTTATGTGGAGGTAATGGATGTCGTCCAAAATTTAGGAGGGGAAAGAAGGTCAATGTATGATCTTGATGAAATTGAGGAAGAACAACAAGAGAGGGACAAGAAAAATAAAATTATTACAAATTTTCAAGGATTTGTCAAGCAAGTAAGAGAGCTATGGGAGCAGCCTCATCTAAAATATTTTGAACTAGAGTTTGATATACCATTTACATAGCTTGGTTTTCATGGAGTTCCTTTCAAATCCTCTACTTTTATTGTTCCTACGGTAAACTATTTGGTAGATTTGGTGGAATTACCTTTCTTAGTAATCACTATTAGTGAGATTGAGATTGTTAACCTTGAAAGAGTAGGAATTGGGAAAAATGAATTTAATATGGCTTTTTTTTTCAAAGAATTCAAGTGAGATGTACTCTACATTGACACCATTCCTCAATCTTCACTTGATGGCATCAAGGAATGGTTGAACTCCATGGATATAAAGTATTATGAAAGCAGAATGAACTTGAATTGGCTACCAATTTTGAAGAGTATTACCGATGATCCAAATAAATTTATTGAAGATGGTGGTTGGGAATTTTTGAATATGGAAGCTAGTGATTCTGATTTTGATAATTCAAAAGAGTCAGATCAAGGATATGAACCCTTTGATGTAGAAGAGGAATCAAAATCAGATTTCATGTAGCCACCATCAAGAGTGTTACAAGCCAACAAGATGGAGGGAATTCTTATATAAGGATAATTTTCAATGTTGCAGGTACCGAATTTAATTCCAACTACAATGAAAACATTAAAATTCCCTAGTATTATTTATGTTAAGGAAATTTACTTTACATGTAAGGATTCAAAGTAGATCAACTATGTGGTACAAATGATTAAACCCCAAAGACAATCTATAGCAATTAAAGAGGTTGAAAAGGTAGAGAGAGCTACATGGGTGACTCGGGATAAACTTCAACTTTTAGAAACAAAGCCAATTAGACTGGCAGACATGTGGATCAGGCCAACATTTGGTGAAAGATGAAGAAAGATGATTGGAACTCTAGAGGCAAACCATAATATATTTTGGTATTCAACCATGAGAGTAGAAGAGAGAGCTAATGTCATGTATCAGAACATTAAGCATGCATTCTTCCAGCCAATGGAGAAGGAGATGATTACTTTGCTTCATTTTCATTTGCATAACCATATCATGGCATGGGAACCAAGAAGACCAAGGATGTCCAGTTTTATGTGGAGGTAATGAATGTGGTCCAAAATTTAGGAGGGGAGAACCTGATGTCTTCCAAGAGGCATAAAGTTAGATGAATTAAGTTCATCTACATGTCTGCCAAATTTTACTTCCAATTTTTATGGTTGTTTTTCTTGACTATCAGTGTTTACTTACAAATTTGAAATTTCTTTTTGGTCATTTTGATGAGGATATATTTAACCAATGTGTAAGCACCTTTTTTTTATATAACAAGCATCTGTGCATTGCAAGAATTTTGATTATCTCTATTCTACAGCTATGTTGTCTCACTTATTAGATCTTCTATTTCAATATTTTCTATGGCCTTCTCTATTTGAGGTAGCACCTGACAATCCTACCTCCTTTCCTTAGCTGAGAAGTGGATTTGAATTTGGAAATATTGCACTTTAAAACTAGCTATGGTTTAAGGAGATCTATTATAGTGTTGTTGTTGAAACCCACAATCTTCAACAAGGACTTAAATGCATGGAATGAAATGAAAGCTTTCAAACTTATATTTGAATGTACATAATTTGATTTATTATAGTTTTCACAGGCAATTTTCTTTACATGACTATTTTGGATTTCCAATACGTGTAATAGTGACTACATCCATGTTAAGTTTGGCTACCCTTATTCAGAATGCCTTGGCCTTTGGACTCGATACAAAGTTGTTCATTGTTGTTCCATATTTCTAACATGTAGGATATTTAAGGGGTACAACATACATAAATTTAGTACTGTCATCCAAGGAAAACTTATAGATGGTGTATCAAGAACAACAAAAAATGCTTTTATTAGGGTTAATGCTTTTCTTACCCCACACTGTTGATATTTTCCCCAAAACATGTTTTTTTAAAATTATTTCAACACATCTCAAAATTCAATGTATTGATTAACATTTTTTACACATTTCAATTGTTCATTCAAATGATGCATACATGTTAACTCGATCAGTGTTGTTACTTCAGTAGTTTGAATTTTACGAAAAACAACCATTAGTGTAATGCCCTGTCTTGTAACCTAAGGAATGTTGCAATTGTCAATGAAAGTGAAATAATATTTTTTTTAAAGTGTTAATATTAACTTTATTAGTTGCATACATTCTTTAAGTTATGCGACATAACAATACTTGAGGTTCCATAGATGACTTTAGTATTTAGCATTGCATATATTTAATTAACGTAAACTTAAAAATAAACATTGCATAACATTTGATTTCCATTCATGAAAGTATAAAGTACAAATAAGATTCTTACATTGCATTTGAAATGAAATTACATTACTCATTCTTCATATCAGGTAGATCAAATAATAGTTTACAATTACATATTACAATTGTTCACCTCATAAACAATTGAGGGATGTTACAAATACATGATTTCCCATGATACAATTAAGGAAATACACATATATCCAAATACAAGCTCTCCATCCATGAAGCTCTCATTGCCATGATCATAAACTAGGGACCCAATGGAGTAAGGTGCACGTTCCACCCAACCATGTGGTACCCGTAGGTCCATCTCCTGTGCTAGGAGATAGTAACAAGGTTCCCTAGACATAATCTACTAACCCTAGACTCAAGTATATACTTAACTAATGGTTACATTGCTTCTAGATTTAGGATAATCAAATATACTAAGCTCACAAGATTACTGTTATTTTAGGTGGAGTTTCATCACAATGTTACATAGGTTACCCTAGTGTTTCTTCCTAGGTTTCGGCCCCCAACTTTGGTTACCCTGGTAACCTCTTACGAAACCCAACCCCATATGCAAACTGTTGCAAAATTGAATATCTTTTAAGTAATCAAGATATCTATTTTCCATTCCAGACCTTCTCGACTTATACTCAAGACTAAACTATCCCTTGAGTCTATAAGCGAGGCTTATTAATCTAATTAAATATTTTAGTCTATCTAATGTTTTGTTTTAGTTTCCACTGACTTACTAACTCTGCATGAGTTACCTAGGCACGACTTTGTGTTTCGGCCCTCACACAGAGCCACTCCCCTAAAAATAACATAAAGAATCTAAGTTTCCCTGATTAAGGTAAACAAGGTGTACAAGAATACAACATATAATTCTACACTTTTCATAACAAACATCAAGTCTATGTTCATAAAACTAGGTGTCTAAACACCATGCAAAAACCATGTACACAACCTTAGTCAACACAAGAATTCTATTTAATCAATTACAATTCCCACATTTAAGACAAACTAATCTGGAATACGTGTACATCTAAAACATTCCCAATTTGCCCAATTAAAAGAAACACAATTTAAAGAATATCAAAACATTGGGAATCTATGTTAGGATTTACTAAATCCAAACAAGTCAATAGAAATAAAATGAAATAAAAATAACTTGATCAAAATTCTTTCTCAATATTAAAAGAAATAATATCATTTAGCCTAAACTTAGTTTTCACAATTTCACATAGAAATTAAATACTGATTCTTTTTAATCCTTATAGTCTTATAACTAATCAATATTATGCATTTAAACATCTAATGATTTTTATCTCATTTAAATACTAAAATATTTTCTTTATACTTATAAATTATATATACAAATACAAATATATATATATATATATATTAAACCCTAAATGCGAATTTATATTAAACATAATTCAAAGAATACAAATATTTATTTTTAACTTTATTTTAAGGGACGCGGAACACACAACCGCTATGAGAAATGACAAAATATAGATTACCAGGTGACGGCTCCACAGATGGGGCCGACCTGTCTGGTGGCAACAAGCTGGGGTTGCTCCCACCATCACCTCCCTTAGGGGTGGCAGCTGTGTGAGCTTCCATAGCCCCATACACACATTTAAAAAGCTTCTAAGAAAGTAATATGTGGGTCAAACCCTATGGAGAATATAGTCCAAAACATTTTTTTTTAAAAAACAAAGAAACCCTTCTCGCCTATACAACGATTTCGAAATTATAAAGCAATGAATATAAAATATTGACAATACAATTTCTATATGAAAGTATATATGTATAATATATATATACTTAAATATCTATAGATATATACAAATTCAATAGGGTTTTCCTATGGGGAACTGAGAATTTTTTTTAATCAGTAGGCACAATATTTCCCTCATCAATTTTTAATTTAAATATAGAGGGTTTCTGTATCATTCTCCATCAAATAATTTTCTTCACAATTATTCGCTTAAATTATTTTCTGCAGGTAGCTTTTAACAAAAAAATTCTTACAGAGGTTCCCTATTCCTTGATTTATCTAGAGAGTTTTCTTCTAATTTATTTAGAATCACTTCTATTGTTTAACAATATTCAAGAGGTTCTTACAGAAGAATATCAAATCACTACAGAAAGATTTTCTACGAAAATTTCTTTTCATAGGCAATCTTTTCAGGAGTAAATAAATTAAATACATAGGGAAATACCTATTTTCCTGTAGTTTGAAGAACTTAGTTGTTGAAGAGAAACTTTTCCTGTAGAGTGCAATTTCCAAAACCCCTCTAGAACACCAAATCCAAAAGAATTCTATTACCAACCCAAAGAGATCTTCTAGAAATTTATAGCAAATCCAAAGAAAAATTCACAAATTTTGCACAAACCAATATTTCTTTTATTTTCAGAACCTTATTCTTTTCATTTCCAATGAAGAAATAATCTTCTATTTTCCCCAAATCCATAAAAATCTTCTGAGAGGATCCTAAACTAGAAATAATTAATTTAACTACCACACATGTCGAGAAGAAAATATCTTCCAACTAACTCACGACAATTCTTTATTTCTTCCTTATCAAAAATTGAATGCCTTTCAAGAATTAAAGAATTCAACTTTTAAAAATGCAATTTCCCTTTTCTTTATTTTATTTATTTATTTAACAAATAAAATACCATTTCCCTTAAAACAATTTAATTTAAATTTAATTCTATTCACACAATTAAAGCAATTTTAATTTAAATAATTAATTTATTTAATTAAATAATTTTAATCACAGTGATCAAATTACTTAACCAAACAAACTAATTAATTAATTACATAAAATGTAAAACTTTATTTTCAACATTTAAAATTAATTTGAATAAATAGTAAATTAAGAATAATAAACTATCTTTAAATTAACAAAATTTTCCTTTCAAAACAATTAATCCAATGAAACACAAACAAAACCACCAAAGACTGTAGACTAAAACTAATGACATACTTTGACTGGGTTTAAAACTAGACTAGGATAAACCTTGTTACTACCTCCCAATCAACATTTCTGTTGAGTCTTGACACACTCAGACCTGAGTAACCAGATGGAGTCAGTGTCTTGTACCTGCAATCCTGCAACCAAATAAATAGCATGCATATATATATATATATATATATATATATATAATTCATTATACAAGCACAACGTATGGAGAAAATCATGGAAATCACAAGGCACTCGCAAGCAAGTGATGCAACTCCGTTCTCCACACCAATACACATCACATCAAACTAAAAAATAAAATAACAGTTAATTTGTTGTAAACATATATATAGCAATAACATCTGAAGGAAACATCTACGCTAGTACAAAGCATGTCAGAAATTAATTATCACCATACAATGTTTAACATATAACAAAACAAATCCACTGTCGCTCTAAAGTCAGCAATCAAAATATCCAAAATGAAGTAACAAAGTCTATCAGTGTGAAAACATGCTAACAATAATCATAAGCAAAATGGAGGGGTACTTCATCCTTGCCCCTAGGATCAGGCTTGCTCTTGAAAGCCTGCGAATAGATAGGGATAAAGTTCCCTCATGCGTGTCGCATCCTCCCAAGTAGCAGAAGCCTCATGGTTTAGATCCCATTGGACCCTCACCTGATCAGCGTCTCAACCCCTGAGACCGAGCGTTTGACATTGTAGAATGGCCACGGGCTCCAAAGCCAGCTGCCCGTCCTCTACCTCTAACTCATTCCAATCAAGTACATGAGAAATGTTGGGATGATATGGTCTAAATACTGATACATGGAAAACATCATGAATACGTGACAAACTAGGTGGTAAGGTGAGTTGGTACGCCACAGGACCAATCCTCTCTAGGATCTCAAATGGCCCAACAAAACGGGGCACAAGCCTAGAGCCTTTTCCATAATGGATTGGACTCTTTTGCGGTTGCACTCGAGGAGACACTCTATCAGTAACTAAAAACTATTGGTCTATTCTATGTGCATTGGCATACTTCTTTTGCCTATCCTCTGCTGCTATAAAATGTTCTCTAATACGGTCAACCTATTGCTCCATGTCTCAAAGCATCTCAGGACCAAGTAACACTCTATCCTCAAGTCCATCCCAACTTAATGGAGTTCGACAAGGACGTCCATATAATGCCTAAAATGGTGGCATACCTATGGAACTATGATATCCATTATTGTAAGAAAATTCTACTAAATACAGATAATCCTCCCAATGTGACTATTGGTCATTTACGTATATTCTAAGCATATCCTCTAATATTTGATTAACTCTCTCCATTTGTCCATCGATTTGAGGATGATACACTGAACTAAAGTTCAGCTATGTACCTAGAGCATGTTGTAATGAAGTCCATAGGGTAGAAGTAAATATGGGATCTCTATCAGAAATAATCATATGAGGAATCCCATGCAATCTATGTCCTCCATAAATATCCTAGCTACGGATAAAGCATTGTAAGATGATCGTACTAGAAAAAAATGAGCTACCTTAGTCAATCGGTCAACAATTACCATAATGGAATCATGTCGATGTGATGACGTAGGTAATCCAACAATAAAGTCAACAGATATAATATCCCATTTCCATTCAAGAATGAGATGAGACTATAATAATCCAGCAGGATGTTGATGCTCAGCATTGACTCGCTGGCATTCAAGACATCTCAATACATAGTCAACAATATCACATTTCATACCAGGCCAAAAATATAATTTCCGAAGATCCACATGAATTTTCTTAACACCTGGATGAGCTGAGTATGGAGCTCGATGTGCTTCAGTCATAATTAATGTACAAAGACCCTCAGAATGTGGTACATAGATACGATCTAAATGTCATAATATACCATCTGGTTCAAGGATATACCCTACAAATTGAACTTCTAAAGGTCTACCAGGTTCAATCTCTGACTTCACTTCTTGATACAATCTATCAAAAGGAAGTGCTACTAAAATTTGACCTCTCAAATCTACTTCAAGAGTAGTAGTAGAGATCTCATGTTGACAACGACTAAGAGTGTCAACAACTACATTCACTTTTCCTTGAAAATATTTCACTTCAAAATTGTATTCACACAAGAACTCCATCCACTGTCTCTATCTAGCATTCAAGTTAGGTTGCATAAAAATGTATTGTAGACTACGGTGATTAGTGTGAAGTTCAAAATGGTGACCCAATAAGAAATGCCTCCATCGAACTAATGCATGCACAACTGCAGCAAGTTCCAAATCATGAGTGGGATAGTTTAATTTGTGATCCTTGAGTTTGTGAGACTCATAAGTAATCACACACCCATCTTGCATCAAAACTACTCCCAAACCCTCTGAGGATGCATTAGTGCAAACTACAAAATCCTTAGTAGGATCAAGAAAAACTAATATAGGTGCATTAGTCAAATTTTCCTTAGTGTCTGAAAAGCCAACTGACACTGCTCTGTCCAAACAAACTTCTTCCCATTTCTCTGAAGAGAAGTAATAGGATGACCAATTCTAGAAAATCCCTGAACAAACCATCTATAGTAACCAACTAGACCCATAAAACTACGAACTTCACCTACATTAGTAGGCACAAGCCAATCAACAATAGCTTGAATCTTTGAAGGATCCACAACAATACCTTTTCCAGAAATCACATGTCCAAGGTATTTTACCTTAGTTTGAAAGAAGTCACACTTCTTCAGGTTCACATACAATTGATTTTCCCTTAAGAGTTGCAATACCTATCTCAAGTTCTCTTCATACTCCTTCAGGTTTCTCGAATAGATCAAAATATCATTGAGAAATACAAGGAAAAAGCAATCAAGGTATGTATGAAAAATACCATTCATTAAACTCATGAATACTGATGGTGTGTTTGTTAACACAAACGATACTACTATGAATTCATAGTGCCCATAACGAGTTCAGAATGCAATTTTATGAATATCAACTTCAATAATTCATAATTGATGATAACTAGATTTCAAATCAATTTTATAGAACACTTTAGCTCCCTTGATCTGATCGAAAAGATCATCGATTCTAGGCAAAGGATAACAATTCTTAATCGTAACCTTGTTCAATTGATGATAGTCAATACACAATCTAAGTGATCCATCCTTCTTCTTTACGAAGATGATAGGTGCTCCCCAAGGAGAAACACTAGGATGAATAAAACCATTTTCTAATAGTTCCTCTAACTAAATATGTAGCTCCTCTAACTCCTGAGTAGTCATTCTATATGGAGCTTGAGATATAGGCTCCAATCTAGGAACTAGGTCAACCTTGAAATCAATATCTCTCTTCGGTGGCATTCTAGGTATATCTTCAGGAAACACATCAGTGAATTCCCTAAGGATAGGGTGATCATCAAGAGATATCTCTCGACTTTCACCTTCTTCCAAATTTGTAACTGTTGTTGCAAACAGTTGACAACCCTGACAAAGACATCTCTTTAATTGCATCTAGCACATATCATCTGCAAAGAGATAGGTCTTTGAACTCCTATGATTTCCACTTTTGCACCTAAATCATTAATGCAACTAACTATCTTAAGTCAACAGTCAATAATAGCATGTTGAGATGCTAACCAATCCATACCTAAAACTATATCATACGATCCTAACGGTGTAACATGTAGATCCACTAAGGTAGATAACATACCAATCTTAATTTCACAACTCTATACTAGGTTCTCTACCACTAGTTTCTCCCTAGAGGTGAATTCTACCTGTCACTTACCACCTTGCTTTACTGCCACAAGACCGCATCATTCAATGATGGTAGGTGTAATAAAGGAGTCAGTAGCTCTAGAATCAAAAAGTATAGAAACACCAACACCCTATAACATACCTGAAGTCTCAACCACTATGTTCTGGTGATCAGCTTAGAGGTTATTAACCATAGCATAAACTATATGTGATCGTCCTGCATCACCCACTGTAGGCTCTGAAACTGTAGGTCATGGCCCAAAACTAGAAGAACCTCTCGTTAGACAGTACCTAGCAATGTGTCCCTACTGACCACATGAGTAACAACTAGTGCCTCTACCGAATCCTCTACCACCTGAAGGTGCATTGGATTGCTGGAAACTACCTCTACTGATAGTAGATTGTGCACTCTAAGTAGACTTATCCTATCTATTGCACTTGTTGCACCACCAGTTGTAGTTTTTTCCTAACTGTGGACTATTACCTTGCTATGGTTGTGGATTATTATTCTTTTGAGGTGTACACTATTGCTGTTTCTACCCAACCTTAGAGGGTGTCTGTTGGTTCCTAGAGGAACCCAATGTCTACACCTGTCCACCCCGTGGACTAAAACTTGTTGTAGGAGCACTACCTATCTATACTCCTATATGACCACCCAATGCCACGACGAGATTTTCTTTCACTAAACGAGCCTTCTCCATAGCAACTTCCATAGTCTTTGGCTCAAAGACTCTTACTCCACCACTAATGCAGGCATTTAAGCCCCTGATAAAGTGTTGAACAATCATAGAATCATCATCACCAACACCTGCATACTGCTTGAGTTCATAAAATATACATTCATATTGCTCCATAGATAGAGCCATCTAATGTAAATCATGAAACTCATTAGCACATCGCTACCTCCAATGTTCAGATAAGAACTATGCTCTAAACCTCTCCAGAAATATCTCCCAAGAGACTGACCCAATCTTAAGTGGAGCTTCTGCTCCTCCAGGAACCACTAAGTAGAGGCAAAGCCTCTAAGATTCATTATGGAAAAATTAGCATGTGTGTTGCTACCATAAGGATGCATCACAAAGCATCACCCTAAGTCAATCAACCAAGTTTCAGCTTCTAGACCACCCTCGAATCCATCAAATGTAGGAGGGTGTGCCCTCAACAAATCTTGCATGTGTCCTACAATAATAGCATCCTAATGCACTGTATCATCTACTCTCCTTGGAGATCTAGCACACTCTCTAACTACCTCCTGATCAACTTCTTCTCTAGGTCCAAGTCAAGCTAGGACCTCCTCTAATAAAGGGTGTAACTATTATCCCTCTACTCCTGACTGTTATGGAATTTGTTCCTCATTCCTCTGATCCAACTGCTTTGCCTGATCACTTTGATGAGGACTCAGAGGGGGAGTAACCTGAGGGATTGGCCCTCAGCCTCCACCTCGACCTCTACCATGACCTCTACCACGTCACCTAGGCATGATCCTACACATAAACAATAACAAGTCTTAGATACTAATCAACCAAGGCTAACAGATAATGATACTACGTACTAGGTCAACCTAATGGGTTCGTGATTACCCAGAGAATCCAGTGTTAGAACCTTGGCTTTGATACCAATCTGTAATACCCTATCTTGTAACCTAAGGAATGTTGCAATTGTCAAAAAAAGTGAAATAATTTTTTGTTTAAAGTGTTAATATTAACTTTATTAGTTGCATACATTCTTTAAGTTACGCGACGTAACACTACTTGAGATTCCATAGATGACTTTAGTATTTAGCATTGCATATATTTAATTAACTTAAACTTAAAAATAAACATTGCATAACATTTGATTTCCATTCATGAAAGTATAAAGTATAAATAAGATTCTTACATTGCATTTGAAATGATATTGCATTACTCATTCTTCAGATGAGGTAGATCAAATAATAGTTTACAATTACATATTACAATTGTTCACCTCATAAACAATTGAGGGATGTTACAAATACAAGATTTCCCATGATACAATTAAGGAAGTACACATATATCCAAATACGAGCTCTCCATCCATGAAGCTCTTGTTTCCATGATCATAAACTAGGGACCCAATGGAGTAAGGTGCAAGTTTCACCCAACCATGTGGTACCCGTAGGTCCACCTCCCATGCTAGGAGATTGTAAAAAGGTTCCCTAGACATAATCTACTAACCCTAGACTCAAGTACATACTTAAATTATGGTTACATTGCTTCTAGATTTAGGATAATCAAATATACTAAGCTCACAAGATTACTATTATTTTAGGTGGAGTGTCATCACAATGTTGCATAGGTTACCCTAGTGTTTCTTCCTAGGTTATGGCCCCCAACTTGGGTTACCCTGGTAACCTCTTATGAAACCTGACCCCATATGCAAACTGTTGTGGAATCGAATATCTTTTCAGTAATCAAGATATTGATTTGCCATTCTAGGCCTTCTCGACTTATATTCAAGAGTGAACTAGCCCTTGAGTCTATAAGCAAGGCTTATTAATCTAATGAAATATTTTAGTATATCTAATGTTTTGTTTTAGTTTTCACTAACTTACTAACTCTACATGAGTTACCTAGGCACCACTTTGTGTGCCAGCCCTCACACAGAGCCACTCCCCTAAAAATAACGTAAGGAATCTAAGTTTCCCTGACTAAGGTAAACAAGGTGTACAAGACTACAACATATAATTCTCCACTTTTCATAACGAACATCAAGTCTATATTCATAAAACTAGGTGCCTAAACACCATGAAAAAAATCATGTACACAACCTTAGTCAACACAAGAATTCTATTTAATCAATTACAATTCCCACATTTAAGACAAAGTAATCTGAAAGACTTGTACATCTAAAACATTCCCAATTTACCCAATTAAAAGAAACACAATTTAAAGAAAATCGAAACATTGGGAATCTATGTTAGGATTTACTAAATCCAAACAAGTCAATAGAAATAAAATGAAATAAAAATAACTTGATTAAAATTCTTTTCTCATTATTAAAAGAAATAATATCATTTAGCCTAAACTTAGTTTTCACAATTTCACATAGAAATTAAATACCGATTCTTTTTAATCCTTATAGTCTTATAACTAATCAATCTTATGCATTTAAACATCTAATGATTTTTATCTCATTTAAATACTAAAATATTTTCTTTATACTTATAAATTATATATACAAATACAAATATATATATACAAATATATATATATATATTAAACCCTAAATCCGAATTTATATTAAACATAGTTCAAAGAATACAAATATTTATTTTCAACTTTGTTTTAAGGGCTGTGGAACACATAGCCGCTATGAGAAATGACAAAATATATATTACCAGGCGACGGCTCCACAGATGGGGCTGGCCTATGTGGTGGCGGCAAGCTGGGGTTGCTCCCACCATCGCCTCCCGTAGGGGCGGTGGATGTTGGAGTAGCCACAACCCCATACACACATTTAAAAAGCTTCTAAGAAAGTAATCCCCGGGTCAAACCTTGGGGAGAATATAGTCCGAAACATTTTATTTTTTTAAAAACAAGGAAACCCTTCTCACCTATAAAGTGATTTTGAAATTATAAAGCAATGAATATAAAATATTCACAATACAATTTATATATGAAAGTATATAAGTATAATATATATATATATACTTAAATATATATATATATACAAATTCAATAGGGTTTTCCTATGGGGAACTGAGAATTTTTTTAATCATTCGGTACAATATTTCCCTCATCAAGTTTTAATTTAAATACAAAGGGTTTCTATCTCATTCTCCATTAAATAATTTCCTTCACAATTATTCCCTCAAATTATTTTCTACAGGTAGCTTTTAACAAAAAAATTGTTAGAGAGGTTCCCTATCCCTCAATTTATCTATAGAGTTTTCTTCTAATTTATTTAGAATCACTTCTATTGTTTAACAATATTCAAGAGGTTCTCACATAAGAATATCAAATCACTACAGAAAGATTTTCTACAAAAAATTCTTTTCACAGGCAATCTTTTGAAGAGTAAATAAATTAAATACATAGGAAAATACCTGTTTTCCTATAGTTTGAAGAGCTTAGTTGTTGAAGAGAAAATTTTCCTGTAGAGTGCAATTTCCAAAACCCCTCCAGAACACCAAATCTAGAAGAATGCTATTACCAACCCAAAGAGAACTTCTAGAAATATAAAACAAATCAAAAGAAAAATTCACAAAATTTGCACAAATCAATATTTCTTTTATTTTTAGAACCCTGTTCTTTTCATTTCCCGTGAAGAAGTAATCTTCTATTTTCCCCAAATCCATAAAAATCTTCTGAGAGGATCCTCAACAAGAAACAATTAATTTAACTACCACACATGTCGAGAAGAAAATATCTTCCAACTAACTCATGGTAATTCTTTATTTCTTCCTTATAAAAAGTTGAATGCCTTTCAAGAATTAAAGAATTCAAATTTTAAAAATGCAATTTCCCTTTTCTTTATTTTATTTATTTATTTAACAAATAAAATACCATTTCCCTTAATACAATTTAATTTAAATTTAATTCTATTCACACAATTAAAGTAATTTTACTTTAATTAATTAATTAATTTAATTAAATAATTTTAATCGCAGTGATCAAATTACTTAACCAAACAAACTAATTAATTAATTAAATAAAATGTAAAACTTTAGTTTCAACATTTAAAATTAATTTAAATAAATAGTAAATTAAGAATAATAAACTATCATTAAATTAAAAGAAATTTCCTTTCAAAACAATTAATCCAATCAAACACAAAGGAGACCACCAAAGACTCCAGACTAAATCTGACAACATACTTTGACTGGGTTTAAGACTAGACTAGGATAAACCTTGTTACTACCTCCCAATAAACATTTCCATTGAGTCTTGACATGCTCAAACCTAAATAACTAGGTGGAGTCGGTGTCTTGTACCTGCAATCTTGCAACCAAATAAATAACATGCATATTTATATATAATTCATTATACAAGTACACCATATGAAGAAAATCACGTAAATCACAGGGCACTCTCAAGCGAGTGATGCAACTCCGTTCTCCACACCAATACATATCACATCAAACTGACAAATAAAATAATAGTTAATCTACCATAAACATATATATAGCAATAACATCTTAAAGAAACATCTACGCTAGTACAAAGCATGTCAGAAAAAAATTATCACCATACAATGTTTATCATAGAACAAAACAAATCCACTATCATGCTAAAGTCAGCGATCAAAATATCCAAAATAAAGTACCAAAGTCTAACAGTGTGAAAACATGCTAACAGTAATCATAAGCAAAATGGAGGGGTACTACAATTAGGTCATTGTGTGTGGGAGAACGTTTGTATTTTTAGTTAGCCTTTTTGGATAGCACTATTGGGTGTTGAGGACATTCCATTTATCTTTTGAATGTTAAAAGTTAGAGTTTGAAGGATTTTTCAAGCAAGTAAGAGAGCTATGGGAGCAGCCTCATCTAAAATATTTTGAACTAGAGTTTGATATACCATTTAGAGAGCTTTGTTTTCATGGATTTCCTTTCAAATCCTCTTCTTTTTTTGTTCCTACGATAAACTATTTGGTAGAGTTGGTGGAATTACCTTTCTTAGTAATCACTATTAGTGAGATTGAGAATTGTTAACCTTGATAGAGTAGGACTTGGGAAAAAGGAATTTGATATGGCTATTGTTTTCAAAGAATTCAAGCAAGATGTACTCCATATGTATGCCATTCCTCAATCTTCACTTGATGGAATCAAGGAATGGATGAACTTCATGGATATAAAGTATTATGAAAGCAGAATGAACTTGAACTGGTAGCCAATTTTGAAGACTATTACTGATGATCCAAATAAATTTATTGAATAGGGTGGTTGGGAATTTTTTAATATGGAATCTAGTGATTCCAATTGTGATAATTTAGAAGAGTTAGATCAAGGATATGAACCATCTGATGTAGAAGATGAATCAAAATCAGATGAGGAAGGTTTAGAAGATTCTAAAGAGGAGGAAGGTAAAACATGGGATGAATTAGAGGCTGAAGCTAGAAATGTAGATAAGGAAAAAGGAGATGAGTCTCACAATGAAGAGGAAAGGCGACAATGAAAGGTAAAAGCTACAGGGAAGTCTCGAGCACCTGATATTAGAGATTCAAGAGGAATTCCTTCCAAGAGGCATAAAGTAAGATGAATTGACTTCATGTAAATCCTTGTACTATTTAGTCATGCACATAAATGGTCATCTTGTAATCATAATATTTGAGCTCTATTTACTCATCCTACGCATCAATAAAAAAGTCAACACAAAAGATGCAAATTGACATATTAACACAATAGTATCCAACTAAGTTATTGAAACTCAACTATTGATACCTCATTCTCCATCCATATTACAAAATCCTTCCACTTTTTTTTTTGTAACATATTCTTTTCAAATTGCTTTGGATGGAAGCCATATTTCTCCTCCTATCAAAACATTGCACATGTGCTAGTTAAACTAATTAATATGCAATCATTTACTTTTTCCAAGGAAATAAAAACAATGTATCATTTAACATATTAAATATACTTACAAATGTACATATTAAGGCTTTTAAACCTTTTTGGACACTGTGATGCATGGCACAAAGTTTCTCAAGCCTAGCCTTGGAGGCCTTGTCTTGAAACATATACTAATTCAATTTAACTATTCAAAAATAAAATTTAAACATCATTTAATAATTTTGATATAATCTTATGAAAAAATTCAAATACCTACGTACTCACCTTAGTGGACTTCCTTTGTGCATCAGGCTTCTAATATACTTTTACAAGATCTTTCCATACTTTCACACTTGCATCAATTGGCCTTCTTTTCTTCCTTAGCTAAGGAGGGATGTTTTTATCTTCTTTGTTTGGTTGCACCAAAATCTCTTGTAGTTTTGAGACATTTGTAGCTTTATCTTCTTTACAGACCAACCTATGTCAAAATCTGTCTCCATGTCATGGATAACTACTTTTTTTAGATGCATGGGTATCTGTGAGAATGGAAAATGTAGATGGTATTTGAACCATTGAAGGCATGATTCCTTCAACCTATTCATAAATGTTTTCCCAGCATCTGTCATTCAGACCTCCCCTGAAACCACCTCATATTCTATCTTTGTATTGTAGCTACCAATGCAAGATTGATAACATGGCATGGCAGAAGAAATATATGTCCTAGGAGTGGTTGGGACATTGGAAGTCTTTGCTCCCTATTCCAAATTCTTAGAGTTTATTTTCACTAATTTCTTCCTGGATCTTTTGCTCAATCCAGGACTGGTTGGGGAATCAATTGATTCCCTTTGACACAATTGATTTTTTTGCAATGTTTGAGGGACATTACTAGATTCCTTTTCTATGTATCTAGCAAGCATTGTCCAATCCACATTAACCAATTTGTTCACTACCTCTACCACCGATATGGAAGCCAAATCCTCTTTATCTTTGTTAGTCTCATGTCCCTATATATATATTTAAATTATATTTCTTTTAAATTTAGAAATAAAAACTAAAAACTGGAATTTCTCTTTATCTTTATCAGTCTCATGTCCCTATATATATTTATATATCTAAATTATATTTCTTTTTTTAAGTTTAGAAATAAAAAAATAAAAAGTAAAATTTCAAGAAACAATGGAAAAATTTACAAATCTATAAATTGATAATGAATTACCTCATTGTGGCTAGAGTTTGCTGACAATGCTTGCTTCCTTCTATTGCTTGAAATTTTGATGTGACCTAGGGAAAATTATTTTCATCCAGTCTATGGAGGAAAACAAGGTACACACTATCAAGTATGAAAGTTTTTGTCTATTTTGTGGTATGAAATTTTTGTTTTGTGGGAAAATATGTTCGTTGGGTTTTCTTAGTGTTGATAACCTAGGGAAAATATGTTCATTGGGTTTTCTTAGTGTTGATAACCTTACCATGAAAACTCTTTCATAATGCAATCTTGCATGAATTTTTTCATGGAATCGATGACTATGGAACGACTAGGAAAAACCAAGCTATTTCTACATTTATTTTCAGAAATTGCTTAGTAGTGATTAACCCAATTCCAAAATTTTCCAAGCAATTCACTATTTCCTTGATACCTAGGTTAGAGAAAGAATATGGAGGCATCTTGACTTCATGCTATAATATTTTGAGCCAAAGTTCAAATGGGTAGGGTACATTTTTTTGTTGGTTTCTCAAAGGTTTTAAAATTTATAATGATGGTACAATTTAGAGATTGGCTAGACATGTTAGGCCATGAACCAGTAAAGAATCATGAATTCAAATACAATACAAAGAGTATTAAAAAATAATGAATTCAACCAAGAAAAAAAATTTATAACCTTACCTATGGTGTCACAAACTAAATCAAATTTCTCATCAGTTGTTGGTAGTTCCCTCCTCTCTTCCTTTGCATGACATTTTTCTCTTTTTTGTCATCTGATTTCTTCCTTCAAGTGGGAAATTTTAAAATTTTTTAAATTTTGATTTAGTGGTCATCACTTTAGTCAGTGCTAGTTCACACCAAATTTAGCACCGAATTTTGGCCATTAATGTAATATGTTTGGAGTGCCTAAGGTAGCACCAAGTGTGCCTAATCAAGTTCCTACCATTGTTGTATAGTGACTATTTTCATTATTGTGTATCACAAGATCTAGAGTGTTAGAAATAATTCCAACTCCTAACTTTTTTTTGTGACCACTATTGTCCCATGGATCCTTGATCAACTCGGTGCAATAGATCGGTTTTTATCACGGTCCCACAAGGTGCTTCATCCTTCTCAGTGGTAGTGTAGTGAAAGCTTTTGTGGCAACACACAATTATTCCTTCTATTCCTAGTGGTGTTGTGGTGACTCCTACAATTCTTCTACCATTGGCATGTGGTGACCACCACTGTCCCACAGCTCCTTCATTAGCTTAATGTGATAGAGCAGTTTTTATCATGGTCCTACAAGTTACTTCTTCCTTCTTGATGATAGTGTGGTGAAAGCTTCTATGGAAACATTTTTATTCATAGAGGAGACCATGGAGAGAGGACGTGGATGGCATAAAAATAGTAAATTGTTAAGAGGAAAGTGGGTGGAAATAGATGAGACAATAGAATCTGTAGATATAATAGAGTTAAGAAGAGAAAGAAACATCAATCAAAGGAGGAAGGTGTTTATGAATTCAAAAATGCTACAACATAGAGGAGATATCAATAGGTAAAATATATTCACTAAAGTGAGGTTTTGTGTTGGATAGCATACTCATTGAAATGATATAATTGGTGTACTAAAAATTATTTACTATGTTGTGTATTATAGGGATGAGATGAGGCCATGGCAACAAATCGTGTCATATCAAATCAAGTACTCAAATTTTGACTAAACTTAGGAAAAAATGATTTGATGGAATTTTTTGATATGTCCATATTTTTTCACAGTATTATTGAAATTTATAATGTATTATTGAATCTTGACATAAATTAATGCATGTTGTTGATTATTTTAGATGGAGATGGCAGAAAAGGCAAAGCCTAAGTGTTCAACTATAGAAAGAAGAAGATATGTACATGGACATAGACCTAAAACTATTAAATCACATAGATGATAGTGGGTGCAAGAGGATATGACAATGGATACCATAGACACAACAAATGATTTCACCGAAGAAGAGGTAGATTGAGACTATAGTACATGGGATGAATACTTTGAGAAAATTGTTGTTTGTGGATGTTTTGTATGTCATGGAAAGAAACAATTCAAACAAGTGATTTTATAAATACATTACACATATGATGCACTTCCAGTTGGTAGTATGTCTCCTACAATTGATTAAAACTAAAGAATAATAAATGAGTGTGGACTGATGTTTTATAAACTATGTTGTCAAAATTGTGTTTTATTTAAATTATTGTATAAAAAAGGTAGTCTATAAAATAATGTTCCATTATTCAATTGATGTATATATGTTCATACGATTTTTATTTTTTATTTTTTAAGCCATATTTGATTCTATTTCTTTGAAATTGATACATTTATATGTTCAGACAATTTTTATTTTTATTTTTATTTCTTAAGCCATATTTGATTATATTTCTTTGAAATTGATACATTTATGATTTATCCAATTGTTTTCAAACATTAAATAAAGCTTGCATTTGTTGATAGGTAGAATATTTTGATGAAACACATTATACTAATACCCAAGATCTGACTGGGTTATTAAGATTTAGATAGGATTATCCAAACCATCCTTTAAACCATACCAAGGTGAGAAGAGCAAGATTGAAGAGAACACTACCACCTGAGAAATTTGAAGAGTTGATGAGAGTCGCATACACTAATGACATGCCACCTAGCCTTAATGATGATGATCATGATAGTGAAAATGCAATGCATGAAGAAGGATTGAATGAAATGCTTACAAGTTTCTTTGGGGATGGAAACAATGATGACAATAATGATGATATGGTTGACAGTAATGATGATAGTAGGAGTAATTACCACCAATGTAATGTTGATGATAAAAACATCAAAGGCTTCATCAAGAAAGTAGCAAAGACACCTATGTTCAAATCAGGTGCAAGTAGAACCTCAAAACTAGCATGCACATTAATATTATTAGAAATCAAGTCACTATTTGGTTGGTCAGACAAAGGATTCACTACCCTACTGAAGTGAGTTGAAATCTATTTCTTACTTTGCATTGTCAATTGGTGTAGATAATTCATAAAAATTTAATTGATTTAATCTCACATCAAATGTGTTCATCATTAGTAAAAAATTCAACTGATTTAATCTCTAGCAATCTTGTAGGGAACTAAAAATTAAAATATTCCTTGAAGAAAATGTGTTAAAATCAACTTGCAGAGAGGCACGTTTGTTGTTGGTTGAGTTGGGGATTGAATATGGAAAATTAATTCATGTAAAATTGATTGCATTTTATACAGATATGAATATCAAAACAAGGTAGAATGCCCTATATGCAAAGAGAAGAGATATTGTACAGATGTACAAGGTCCTACACTTCCAAAGAAGGTTTTATGCCACATGCCAATTATACCTAAAGTTCAACGAATATTTTGTTGCAATTCAGTAGCACAATTGGTGGACTAGCATGCAAAGAATAGGAGCTAACATGGATTCATGCGAATTTTTTCCCAACTCCAAAGCAATGAAACATATAGGGGAAAAATGGCCAATAAAATTCAAAGATGAACCCGGTAGTATCAGGTTTGGTCTTGCAATTGATGGAGCGTGCTTGTTGTCTTTCCTAAGCTCAAATTATAGTGTTTGGCTAGTTATATTGATAGTATACAATATTCCCACATGGATGAGTGTTAGAAAGGAGCACCTTATGTTGACTCTCATTGTTCTAGGAAAACATCAATTTCAAAACATGGATGTTTATCTTACACCTTTTATTGATGAGATGCAACTTCTATGGAAATGCATAAGAATCTATTACATATCATGTCCTCCATCAAATAGTTCCTTCATTTTTTATGGTGTACTATGTTGGACTATTCATGATTTCCCAAGATTTGGTGTTTTTTCTGGTAAGATAAAATATTTATGTATTTACACAATCATAATTTATTTCCATCCCAACTTTCATACTTAGTTTTACACTATTTTTTTTATGTTATTAACATTACTTATTGAATTGAAAGGCTTCAAAAAAAGGGGATATTTTCATGTCCAAGATGTGCTAAACAATTTCAAAGGCGGTATTCTAAAGATTTGAATAAATTTATTTATGCTAACAACATGGTTTTTCTACCACTAGATCATAGGTTTAGAAATCTCCTGAAGAATCAATTTGATGGAAAAGTTGAAAATAAAGGCCCTCACATGATTATGGGTCTAGGTGATTGGATTAAGAAGTATGAAGATGTTGAATTGAAAGCTTGGGAGAATTTTTTTGATTAGGGTGATTCAATTGAAGAACTAGAACAAGTTATAGTTAATATTCTAGAAGGAATGAAAAGGAAATCCATATTTTATGAGCTCCCTTACTAGAAGGATTTATTAATATCTCACCTATTACATCCTATGCACATCTTTAAAAAGTACCAAATTCTATATTTTGACATATATTAGGCAAAGAGGACACCTTTTCTTCGAGGAGAGATATTGCTCTTTCGTGTACCAAATTTGATAGAAAACATTTGTGGCCAAACAAGGAAAATGAAACATATACAAAAGCTCTAGGGATTTTGAATATAAATGAGCTAGACCAACTAAAAAATGTTATATGTTTAATATAGACACCTACTTGCCATGGGTCATCATTGGCTAAAGATTTTATAGTTGATGGGAAAATCACATGATTTAAAACACATGATTTTCATAATTTAATGAAGGTATTATATATCAACATTTAACATTTACTAGTAACATTGATTAAGCACTAAATTTATTTTGATATTTTTTTGTGTGAGAAAAAAATACTAATGACCTTTACATAAATTTGTTTGATAGCATATCATGCCATTTGCTATTAAGGGGGAATCTTCCTATCTTACAGCTGACTTAAGGAATACCATATGTTGATTTTCAGCATTTACAAGGTATGTGGTTATATGAAATGTTTATGTGTGAGAGACATAGAGATATTATATTACATTTTAATTTATGACTGAAGGTTCATACTAATTTACCATTCTTATATTAGGTGGGTTACCTCCAAGGAGATCCATGAATCTAAAGTGCCAAAGTGGAAGAAGGAAATTGCAGAAATTTTATTTGTATTTGAGAAGGAGCTCCATACAAGTTTCATGGACCTACAAGCCCATTTACTTATACACCTAGTCGATGACATTGAATTGGTGGGTGTCGTATCAATGAGGTGGATTTTTTTCTTTAAGAGGTATATGAAAACTCTTAAAAGATATGTTCGACAAAAGGTACATCCAGAGGTTTGCATGGTTGAAGGGTATGTATTGAATGAAGCATTTTTCTTCTTGTGTGAATTCCTTGGTAAGGATTTTGAAGATGGCCCATGCATCTGGTATGAAGAATGAGCATTAGATATTATTGATGGAGAAAAACCACAATATAATGGTGTTGAAGTAGAAATTAGTAAGTAAATTCATGATTAGTGTGGTCTTTTTTCTTGTGATCTTTAATTTACTCTGTAATTTATTTTTCAAATTAATAGCATGACATTTGGAGTTTGAAATAAAAAATGTTGAAATGTAATAGGTGTAGATAAAAGTTCTATACTCAACAAGTTCATTCTTTACCACATAGACTTTATGAACAAATGGATTGATTTGTATGATAAAAAGAGAGAAGTGTTAGAAGCAAGGAGACAATTTAAGAGATAGAACCCAAGGAATACTCCACTTCCCACTCATCTGCTTGGGGAATGGGGCAAAGATTACACATTAGATGGGTTACCAAACAAGTTCAAAATCAAATAGAAGATGGAGGTACAGATTCAAACTTAATAGAAGATGAAATCAACATGTCTAGAGGATGTGAAAGAAAGGTACAATTGGAATTTTACAAAATGTTGTTTCCTTATAGTTTTGATAGTATTAACTATTTTTAATATTCATCATTATATTTGTTTTCTCTAAAATAAATGGTCTTTCACAGGCAAGGAAATATCTAGCAATGTGAGCATATGGTCGACATTATCATGTAAAAAGTGTAGATGTAAAGAGATGATCCTTCGATTTTGGTATCATGGTTGACTTCAAGAAATCTAGTCAATCAAGCTCAAAAGATAAGAATATAATTGAAGGGAATCTACAATATGTTGGTAAGATACAAGAAATTATTGAGTTCTATTACCACTCATTTAAATGTTGTACTTTTAACTATAGATGGTATGAAGCATTTGAGAGGACACAAAGACATGATACCCATAGTGAATTTTTTTCTATAGATTCCTCATCATTCCTATTGGAGGATAAGGAGCCTTATGTTCTACCAATTCATTATGAGCAGGTATTTCTTTAACTCAAACAAAAAGTGGTAGTGATCATTAAACTATTAATTCATAGCTTACTACAAATATATACATATGTTTATTAATCAATAAAAATGTTATAGCATACATCTAATATATGTATGTAGTTCATGTGCAGGTATTTTTCTATGAATATATTTTGGACCCGAAATGGATATTTTTCATACATTATGATCCAAGATTAAGGAATGTATTTGATGATGCATTAGTGGATACTATGAAAAATGATGATGGCCAACAAAATGAGAGAGAGGTATTAGATATCATCGAATAAATTGACATCCATGGTGATGTTGAAGATGGTTATGTTCAAGAACAAGAAGACAACAATCTAGAGTTAGATGATGTTATGGAAGACAATAATATGGATGGTATAGAAAATGATGATCCAAGTACATTTGGTAACAATATAGAGGGCCTATAGTCAAATTTCAATGATGATGAAGATGATGCAAGTCAAGATGAGGATGATGATAATATTAAATAATTTAAAGAACATATGAACATTGCAATGATACACTGGATGACATTGTGATACCAAAATGTCTAACCCTTTCCAAGCAATTAAAATGCAATGGAAAAACATAATGAAACACCTCAAGATTAGCCAAAGAAATTTCTAAATGCAAAGAGGAAAGTGTTAAATGAAGACAAATAGATATACCTCCCTTTTCATAGTTGAAACTCCTTGGTTGGCCCTTGATTTGGATTTGGTTTGTATGCTCCTTGATGGCTCTTGATATGGCTAAATGCAAGTCTTGACTATATGCTTGAATGTAGATGTAAATTGATGAATGTTGATGGCTAGATGAGTGCGCAAAATGACAACATTTAGTTGCAAAAATGACTAAGTCTCCCCAAATTCCTTAGAGGATGGGGTATTTATAGAGAGACTTAAATTCTCTAGAGAATTCAATGGTTGGGATTTATCCAACAAGTTTAAGATGAAGGGCTAAGGTGAGTTGAGGACTCACAAGCCCTCACATTTTGACATGTGGAATGTGAGATGGATAAGGGTGAAATGATGTGTAGGTGATGTGGAAGAGAGGTACATGATGTAGAGGAAGGACAAGTACCTTCCAAGTACTTTGATGTGACCTTTCAATGATCACATGGGGAAGGGGAAAGCTTTGGGAGAATAAAAGTGAATTAAAAATTCACAATGATTGGAAGAATCTAGTGGATAAGACAAGGTTCCCAAAAGCTATGAATTTGTCACATGTGACTTGATGTGACAAGTCAAATATTCTAGAAGATGCATGGGAAAAGGGGATTCTAGGAGGAATAAAAATGAATTAAAAATTCACATGGGGAAGAGAGGATCCTAGGGTGAATAAAAAGGAATTAAAAATTCCTTGGGGATGGGGAGAGTTGACCAAGGTACTAATTAGGTTTGACTAATCAGTGATTAGAGGATAATTAGGGGTTAATGAGGATTAGAAGCCAACTTGCAAAAGTTGGAGGATGTGACACATCCTAATCAAGGATTAGGCATGTGCACATCTTTAATGAAGAGATTAGGAAATGGATTAGGATTAGATGAAAATGACATGTGAGGAGTTAAATAAATGTAATATTTATTTAATTTATTTGATGAAAAGAGGATTAAGGAGGGTAAGGTATTTAATATTTAATTATTAATTAAATACCTTAGGGATTTGGCAGAATTAACGATATTAATTAAATAATAGTAATATTACTTAATTAACTCAAATAAGAGGATGTTTAGATGAAAAGTGATAAATTTGGATAAATTAAATGTCCAAATTTGGATGTCTATAGACATTATAGTAGAAAATAATGTTAATGACCAAGACTTCTAAATTTTCATAATTATTTGCAATCCATGTTTAAAAAGTGATGATTCTTATGGCCTAAAATTTGAAATGCTTTAGTAATATTATGTTGTACTTAGAAAATTGAAAATGTGTTTTATTCTCCTAGGAAGCTTTTTTATTTTGCATTATAATTCTAGACCAAACAACATTTGTGGGGATGGCCTTTTACACTAATATTAATTTGTATGAAGTTCACGAACCTATTTTCAAGTAGTAAATTCCTTTCATAGATAGGAAATGTAAAGGATTCATTTAAGAAAAGATAAGTAGTCTCCTTCTGAGGGTAATCCACATGCAAAAAGTAAAAAGCACAAAAAAAATTGTACAATAGAAAATCATATTCAATTAGTTATGTCTTATTTCAATTGCACACTTATCTAGAAGACATAGGGTATTCACCATACATTTCCCTTGACAAAGAAAACATGTGCTTTCATTTATTTTTACTGTATATCTTAGAAGTGAATTTTTTGTTACATAATGATGCATTGAGAAAATAATATATACAAAAAAATGAAAAGAAAATGTTTGAAATTTAACATGCAACCTACTATGTTGCACTAAAAGGAATCAAGATTAACTAGGACAAGAAATAAAAATAAAATTTTGATTATTTTACTTAAAATTGAAAAAGATATGAAAAGTGTGGACAATGATGGTGTTGAAATTGAAAACCCTGATTTTGATGACATTACAATTTTATGTCATTAGAGATAAAGAGCACATAAAATTTTATATTCATAACAAATGAAGATTTGAAACTAGTAAACTGAAAATGTAAACATTGTAATAGTTTTCCTTAAACAATAATTCACATACTCACTTACAAAAAGGGGTGAATCATTTTTTATTCAAACTTTGTTTTATTTAATAGACATAATAGTAAAAGAATATTTACAAGTACAAGAACATCTACACTATTTCATAGAAAATAAGGAATGTTTCATAGAATATAAAAGTACAAGAATATATACACTATTTCATAGACTTCTAAATTTTTAGAGTTATTTGCAATCAATTGAGTCTCAAAAATGCAAGTTTTTAGACCATAAGAGGGTGCCAATCTCTAACAGGACTTTAATCCTTCATACAAACCAATTAAAATAAATTATTTGAAAGGAATTTAATTCAAACCTAACCAAAAACCAATCAAAGCATCCACATAGTAACAAAAAATGTGCACTGATAAATCTTGTAGATTTAAACAACTTGAAAAGACCACTTTGGAGGAAACAAAGCAATAAATAAGCATGAAAATTGATACAAAAATTGAACACTAAAAATGGATTGCAAGTTATAATGTATCTACTCCATTATATTGCTCAAAATATAAACATACATAGCATGAGTTATTTTGATATGAATAAGTGGATGAGATGGTCTAGTATCTATTCTAATGGACTGAAATGATGATGATATGATGATTAAAATTGAACCTTGGTTTCCCTATTTGTACAAGAAGCAACAAGTTTCAGGCCATTCACAAAATTTACATCATTTCTTAACTAAAGCATAATTAACATAACATAGAAACTTAAAAAGAGTTTATTGTTGGATGCACCATAGTTTATTAATCATCAACAAGCACTCGTTACCACCTAAGATATATTCAAGGCTCAAGCACCATGTTAATGCGTCCACGACAACCAAACTTTGACTAACTCCTCATACAACTCATGCAAGGAAAAAATTAACCTTTGGCATGTGATCAATGTATTTTTCCTAGGCATAAGTGCTTGCATTTTGTAGAGTGTCTATCATTACATTCTCCAATGCAACAATCCTCTTGAGCTGCATATTCATTTTCTTGAGTACCTCATCCTCATCATTGATTTCATCAAGGATGCCTCAAAAATATTTTAATATCTCATTTTTCCAAGTTTCCCGATCCTTCAAATTTGTTTCATCAAGGAAATTGGGCATGGCCATACATAGTCGCTAGCTGAAGTTACTCAATTCATGTGTCAAGATATTCTAGAAATTTTCATCTGTATTCATGAGGATTTGACATTCTTGGAGAAAAGAATTATTATCTTTATATTTTTCCTTGATATGGGATTCCATTTCCTTCATTCTATCAAGTAGTATTCCATGCTCCACGAGGGCCTTGTATGTTCCATTGTGAGCACGCTAGACACCATCTGCATGTTGGCACATATCTTTGAATTTCATACAAATTATCCCTGATGCTACTTCAAAAGTAGTAGCCTTCCATTTTCTTTTTAGTTCTTCCTGTTTCTTTTGAGCCTTTTCAAGTTTATGCTTCCATTGAGTAGTCTTAGACATGGCCTCTAACACTTTTCTTTCATGTTCAATTAAAGGAGAGTAAAGACTTGGAGAAGCAAGCAACCTATCTTTTTAGTTGGTTAATTATTGTTTCAACCTGTCATTTTCCTCTATCAACCACTAGTTATCTCTTACTAGCTTTTGGATCTGGGCTTTGGTGAATTTGGCTACATTCACATTCAATTCAGTAGTCTCCAAGGGATCTGTCTCCCCTACCTTTTGCATGAGGAGATGTCCAAAAATCCGATCATGGTCAATGAGAGAATGCTTCTTGCCAGCAAGTAAAGAGCCCAAATTTGCAAAGTGGTATTATCAAGATTATACCCTAACCCTCTATAGACCCTGTCACCCACTTCATCCATTATTTGCAAAGTTTTATTTTTTCTCTTCAATAAGTTTTCAAACACAATGGTTGAACTAATATCCCACCTAGGAAGGAGCATAACTCTAGCTTCTTTCAATAATTCTCTTCCTCTCTCAATAGTTATGTTTCTCATTTCCCTATCAACTTCATGTTGCAACTCTTTCAAGGCATATAAGCCTCTTTCTTAGGGTCAATTTCCTTTCACATTTCTCTTATTAGTCTTCCTTTATACAAATATATAAAGGACTTAAATTTAGGGGTATACACAAAAGTATCATCTACAACAAATTATTGACTTGCACAATGCCTCACATCATCTGATAGCTCATCAGAGGCTTCAAAGGTGATCACACTTCTTTCCAATGGAATCTCCTATTGAGGTATAATAGGATCATTAAACTATGAGACTTCTTCTTCCATTGATGGGGAACCAACTAAAAAGATCACTTCAGAAGTAGGATGAGGTGATAAGTCATCTAGTGGTGTGATATTTTCTACTTTCCTCCTAGGACCAATGCCCCTTCCTCTTTCAAAGTCTACAAGTGGAACATCTCTTATCAATTCTTCTTCATGGAGGATTAACTATTCAATTGTTTTTATGGGATCCTATACCTTAGGGAAATCCCCTATGTATTCTAGGTTAATATTCACCTTCCAAGCCTCAACCATCATAACCCTACTATAGGCATTCATTCTCAACATGGTTTGTTTTTCTTCACAATTTCTAATGACATCTTCTAAAAGGAAACTATGCTCATACCCTTTCAATTTCTGAAAAATTTTGGCATCACAAATGAAGTGTTTAGGATCAAAATTTTCCCTTTTGTTGCCAACCAACAAGCCATAATAATCCATTTTACCACTAACCAAGTCATAGCCCGAATTAGAGATAATAGTGAAATCACATAAGCATAAAGCAGAAGGAATGAAATTCTGCCTCCCATAGCTCATTAAATGCATGAAAGCTGAAAATGATAATTGCCTTATGATCTCTAAATAAGCAACTTTGTCTGGCATAGTCTTAGGCAGCAAATAAGGTGCAACTTCAAATCCATAAACCCTGATAATAGTACAATCCCCAAACATGTACCAATCACCCCAATTTTGATTTATCCCTGCTTCATGACCCATATCTTTTGTTTGGATAAATCTTAAGATCTCTAGGGAGAGGGTTTAGTCACATTTGTGGCCTAGCATCTTGTATAGTGATTTGACAAAATATTCCTCAAAATATAGGTAGTGGGACCTCCCATACCTATTGTCTTGTATAAATTTCCACATTTGTATAGGCCTCAAATTTCCATCATTATCTAAGTCTTTTACTCTTAATTCCTCACCCCATATCCCTTGTTCGAGTTATTGAAAAACACTAAGAGGGGGGGTGAATCAATTTCTATACCTTCTTATAAATTTTGACAAAGACTTTTAATTTTGATATCCTTTCTTTCAACAACAGAGTAGCGTAATCTCCTTGAGAGCATTCAAGAAAAGGGGTAAACAAATATATGACAACATTAAATCATTCCATTAGACAACTTATGCAAATATTATTTGAGTGAGATATCTTGCATTTTCCAAAACAATTATGGCTGACATTGATTAACAATCAAAGCATGATGACAATGTATGTGCAACTCATAAGATTGTGCAAATGAATATCAACATTATTGATTCACTTCTTAAATAACTGATTTGAATGAAGGTTTATAAGACACTATAACAACAATGCAACATAGTGACACAAGAAAGGTATTGAGACAAAAAATACCTTTAGCAAATTATAACAATTCTTGAGCTGTGAATCAAATGAGTACTTTTATGCTTCCTTTTGAATTATACTCTTCAACAATGACTTGTGCAAGACATTTAAAATAAATATTTGTAGAGATGAAGGAACTAACATTCAAGAATGTTTAGACTGATAAAATCTATCACTCACAAAATTATCACAATCAAGAAGCATTATGACAACAAAACAAAGAGACCATATGTAACGCCTCATCTTGTAACCTAAAGAATTATGAATTGTCTACAAAAGTGTGATAATTTTTTTTTAAAGTATAAGCACTTACTTAACTAATTGCAAACATTCCCTAACTAACGCGACGACACACTACTTGAAATTCCCATAGATGACTTTAGTATTTAGCATTGCATATATTAATTTTCATAAACTTAAAAGTATGCATTGAATAACATTTAAATCACATCATTGTAAGCATAATATACATAAAATAATTCTTTCATACATTGCATTTAAAATAACATTACAATACTCATTTTCCAAAATGAGGTAGATCAAATAAATGTTTACAATTACATATTACAAATGTTCACCTCATTAACAATTGAGGAGAGATACAAATATACAATTTCCAATAATACAGATAAGAAAGTACATATATCCAAATACGAGCTCTCCTTCCAAGAAGCACTATTTGCCACAAACATGAATTGGAGACCCAACGGAGTAAGGTGCATGTTCCACCCAACCATGTGGTACCCATAGGTCCACCCACCGTGCTAGGAGATAGTAATAAGGTTCCCTAGACATAACCTACAAACCCTAGACACAAGTAAAACCATAAAAATTCTATATAAAAACACACTTAACTTATAGGTTACATTGCTTCCGGAATTAGGATAATCAAACATGCTAAGTTCACAAGGTAACTGTTATTTTAGGTGGAGTGTCATCACAATGTTGGATAGGTTACCCTGGTGTTTCTTCTTAGGTTCTGGCCCCCAACTTGGGTTACCCTAGTAACCTCTTACGAATCCTAGCCCCACATGCAAACTATTGTAGAATCGAATATCTTTTAAAATAAAAAGATATTGATTTTCCATTCCAGGCCTTCTCAAATTATTCTCAAGACTGAACTAGCCCTTGAGTCTATAATCGAGGCTTATTAATCTAGTTAAAGGTTTTAAACTAACTAATGTTTAGATTTAGTTCTCACTGACTTACTAACTCTACATGAGTTACCCTGGCACCACTTTGTGTGTTGGCCCTCATAAAGAGCCACTCCCCTAAAAATAACATAAGGAATCTAAGCTCACTAACCAAGGTAGGCAAAGTACTCAGATCAAAATCTAATGTACCATACATAGCACAACGGACAACATCTCTTGTTCATATAATTTCAGATGTTGAAAGTCCATACAAAGCCTTGTGCACTACTCTAGTAAACTCAGAAATATAAAGGTATTGTAAAAATTTAGCTCCCTTTAAGTGATTAGATCTGGAAGACTTGAAATCACATGAAATCCCCAATTTGCCCAATCAAAAGTTAAAGCAACTTAAAACTAATCAGGCATAATAAACAACTAATTTTAGGATTTACTAAATCCAATTCAAATCAGTTTGAAACAGCAAGAAGATAAAATAACTTGATTATAATTCTTTTCTCTTACAATAAAAGAAATTGTATCAATTAACCTAATTTTAGCTTTCTCAATTTCACATAAAAATAAATACTAAATTTTCTCTTTCAATCTTTATAGTTTTAAAACTAATTGATTTTATGCCTTCAATCATCTAATGAATAATACCTCATTTAAATACTAAAATATTTTCTTTATACTATAAATTATATAAATATTATAATTATAGATATGTATAAATACAAATATATATATACGTATAAAACAAACCCTAAATCTGAGTTTTTCTCAAACGAAAAATATTAATTTTTTTTTTTAAGGAATTATCAGATGCAAAGGTATATAGGACTATGTCTTCATAGCCACAAGTTGCCATATGCAGCCTACCCCATATGGGGTAGCGGCTGTATTGGCAGTTGTCGTTGCCTTTGAGGGTAGCATTGGCTGCCTCCACAAACATCCCCCTATATGGGGGTAGTTGTAGTGGTAGCCCCTGTGGCTTCCCCCAATGCATACATGTTATAATTTTTTTTAATTCAATAACTATTTTCACCGAACATCGCCCAAGCAGCAATTTCACATAATTTTTTTTAAAAAAATATATTACAAGAGCTAATTCACCTGTACGGCGATTTCAAAATACTCTTATAAAGAATATAATTATTTTTTTACGATTCAATTTATATATGAAAAAATAAAATATTAAAATCAAGCTTTACTTTCTACTGGGTTTTTCATTAGGAAATTGAAAAATTTAGTAGTATACACAATTTTCCCTCAACAAATTTAATTCAATCACAAAGGATTTTTATTTTAATTTCCAAAATAGAAAATTTCCTTCACAACCTAATTATTCAAAATGTTTTCTACAGGAAACTTCTAACAAAGATTGTAACAGAGGTTTCCAATTCCTCAATTTTATCTACAAAGTTTTCTTCTGAAACTTTTCAATTGCTTAACAAAAAACTATTGGGTTGCTCTCTAATTTCACTATTAAATCTTGTTTTTTGAATTTTATACAAAATAATTTTCTGAGAAGAATAGAGGTTTCAATCAAAAACAATTTTCTCAGGCAATCATGCATTTAACAAATTTAAAAAAACTTCACAATACTAATTCTTTTCATAGAAAATCTTTTCAAAAGAAAATAAACAAAATAAATAAATAGAGAAAAACCTATAACTTGAAGATTTTGTTTGTTGATGAGATGCTCTACTTGTTGTGTGCAACTTCCAAAGCTCTTTACAAACTACCACTTTCTAGAAGAATGCAAAAACTGAACAGAAATCTATCTGAGAATCTCTTCCAGAAATTTTAAACAAAAACCAAAGGAAATAACAAAATAACCCAAATCAACTTTTTTAACAAATCTCTGTTCTTTTCAATTTCCCATTAAGTGTTTTCCTGTTTTCCCCAAATCACATAATATCTTCTGAGAGAATCCCCAACAAGAAATTGCAATAAATTTTAACTCACACACGTGGCAAGAAGAAAATATCTTCAACAAACTTACGAGTAAAACTTTATTTTCTTCCTTATCAAGAATTCAATGCATTTTAAAGAATTAAAGAGTTTTAAATTAAAAATTCAATTCCCTTTTGATTTTATTTCCTATTTAAATTTTATTTCCCACAAAGCATTTAATTTAATATTTAATCTATTCTCACAATAAAAATAACTTAAATCAATTGATTAATTTATTTAATAAAATAATTTTAATCACAATGACTAAATTTATCTTACCAATAAACTAGCTTAATTAATTAAATAAATATGAAGCTTTTTTTTAATTACGATATATAAAATTAATTTAAATAAACATTAAATTATAAAGAACATCAATCTAACACTAAATTCACAAAATAAACTTTATATGGCAAATAATCAGAACAAACCAAACAAGACAACCAAAAACACCAAACCCAAATTGACAACAAACTGGGACTGGGTTTGAGACTAGGCTAGGAAAAACCTTGTTACTACCTCCCAATCAACATTTCTATTGAGTCTTGACATTCTTAGATGTGAGAAACGAGGTGGAGTCAGTGTCATGTACCTGCAATCCTGCAATAAGACAAATAACATACATATATATATAATCCATGTTTCAAACACACTGTGTGGAGAAAATCACATAGAAATCACAGGGCACTCACGAGCGAGTGATGCAACTCCATTCTCCACACCAATACACATCACATCAAACTAAAAAAATATAACAATTAATCTACCATAAGCATATAGATAGCAATAACATCAGAAGTAAACATCTATGCTAACATAAAGCATGTCAAAAATAATTGTCACCATATAATGTATCATCATATCACAAAATAAATCCACTATCACTCTAAAGTCAGTGATCAATACACCAAAACAAAGTACCAAGGTCTATCAATGTGAAAAAATTCTAACAAAAAACATAAGCAAAATGGAGGGGTACTACACCATAAGACAAAGGATATGCAGAGTGGAAAACCCTCATGGGGTAGAAAAACCACTCCTAAATTTCCTTACTAGCTTAATCTTCAAAAAACCACTATTAACAATGCCTTATAGGGTAATTTTTGAGAACTAACTTAAGGAGCACCAACCCCTTACTCATATTTCAGAATTACAATAACACAAAGAATCTCTCTATTTCTCAAGTAAGCTCACTCATACCTCTCTATCTAATACCCTAAAGATTCAACACAATGAATCCTTAAAATATTAAATAAATAAGGTTTACATCAATTCTCTACAACATGTTTTCAATTTTTCATAATAGAGCTTTTTCAACATTTCATTTTTGATACAACATGTAATAACATCATAAAATCACACTAGTCATATTACAGTGTTCAAAACACTATATTTATATATTTTCACATGTATTTCTACCAATAAGTCTTCATAGAAAACATTTTTCAAAGGAATCTGAAACCCCCTTTCTATTTTTAGAATATGAACCAGTAGAATAATGATCAAAAAAAGGTGAATAATCATTTGTAATGCTTGTATTGAAGGCTGTAATAAACTCTGTCAAAATATATCAATGCTCTTTTTCTAAACTGCAAGAGTTTTTACAAAACCCAAAACAAGTGCAATCATTTTCATAATAAAAACCATTTGAATCTATTTTCAAAAAACCCATAAGCCTAGTCCATCATTTCTGTAACAAATGAAATGAGTTCAAAATGTAACTAATAGATTTTTCAAAATGCAAGACTACCTAGCAAACAGAAGTCACGAATCTTCATTATTTTATCAGGCCATGATTTATTTTACCAGAACTGAAATGCATTAACTTTTGACACACAAAAAATACTTTTCCCTATTCCTTCAAATATGAAGTCATTCGATGAATTTTTAAAATAATAATGAGATTTGAAGTCCACAAAAATAATAATACATGAAATAGATAAAACATCATGATGAGATTAAATCTGTTGTAAAAAAATTTCACCACAAATGCTAACAAAAATGATGTTACCTTCATGAATTGTCAAATTCAATTCAAATAAGTGACATGTGATCAACACAATGTCAATGTGCTCGATGAAAACAATGTCAACAACCACCACAAAAGAAAGCTTAGGGAAACCTGATAGGGTTTGATTCTATTTAGATTCTGACCCCAAAAAAATTAACATGCCCGATGATAAATCAATATCATATGAAAAAAGAGAAGGGCTCAATCATTGGAGATTCCTTTGAATAATAAAAGATCTCATATCACTTGCTTAGCAAATTCGATACTCCTTTGGAGTATAAAACAAATAAATCCTTATAAAAAAAATGTTGACCATGTTAAACCTGGTATAAATACCTTTCCAAAAGTATATGCCAATAAATATCAATTATAAACCATGAACCTTATAACCAATGTAAAGTGATCAATAATCAAATACTTCTACTTAATACCATATCACTTTACAAAGTGATTGACCATAATGAAACCAAGTCATAACTTTTTTGTTTTGAGTAGAACAAAAGATGTGTCATTCAAATATCATGTAAAGACAACTTAAAATACCACAAACTGAAAGTGATCAATCTAAAAAATACTTGAGACTTGTAATGATAATAAGTCATATATACCTATGGTATGTAGTAATAAAGAATCATCCTAAAAATTAAACCATCTATCAAAGTAAAAAGTGCTATCAGTCTAATATAGTCAAAACCATCTACAAATGATCATCCTAAATGGGAACAAGCATGAAGATCCTATAAATGAACCATGATCAACCTAAATGACCTTTCAAGATAACAATGACATATAGAATTGAAGCAAATGCATTCCCTGTCACAATGAACACCATCTAAATAACCTGTACCAAGCCTTATCAACACTATCAGAACCATAACCATCTGAAGATATATTGTATTCATAAATCTAAACAACATTAGTAATATCAACATGAAAAACTTGAAACATCATAAACATCTACAAATGAATATCTAAAAGTGAAGTAGCCTCAAGAATTTCTAACCTCTAAATCATGACCAACATACCATGAATTCCATCAATAAGGTGCATCAATTATTCAATTTACATCTATGAGGACCATCAATAATTCATTCACGAATTTTTCATCAAGGACAAACAATAGAGGGGTTAGAATAACAATCCCCATCACCTGCCCTTTGTATAATATCATGTGCATGAAAAGAGAATAGTGTTTGAAATTAATGGCTTCATTGTCATTCTTGATGATATTGAGGGCATTATTGATGGCCTCTGATAAATACTCTACATAATCATAGGGTTAGGAATTATGGCTCTGGATGTCTATGTCTAAAACCATGGGATAAATTTTCATGTTCTCAGGAACATCAATTCCCAGCACTTGACCAGCTGAGTAATAAGTGTATTGAAAGTGTTCTTCAAACAAACCCACAAAGAATGGGGGCTTATCTTCACTAGAGAACCTCATATTTTGGTTACCCACACCTTTAACCCTATGTAGAGGAAATTTACACCTTTTGTAACTTGTGTCCATGGTGTTCTATTCGTCCAACAAGTCTCTAATTCATAATTTTGTTTCCAAGGAAGTGTCTAGCTAAAAAATCATGGAAATATAATTTGGATTTATGACTATGAAATGTGACCCATTAGGAAAATGAATTTCTCTCATCTTTGGATTGTAATTCTTTGCCAGCACCTTGATTAACTCTACATTCACAAAGATGTTGGGTACTAAAAGTTTACCCAAATTCAAATTCCATGGGTTTGATAGTGGGCTATGCAAAAATTTCTTCCTATAATGATAAATAAAGAGGTCATAACCCCTACACGGAGTCCATACATCTCCCAATTTTTTTTGTTTATCTTTTAATGTCACACACGATGGGTTAAGGTGTGATATTCTTTTGGATTTTGGCCTAAACTCACACTAGTAGAATTTGGTAGATAAATGATTATGTGACTAAAAATTTTAGTCACGTGACTAACACTAGTAGTATTTGGAAAATAAATGACTAATTTGGTCATTGGGTAAAATCATAACTAAATGACTAAATAAATGACTAAATAAATAAATAAATAAATGTGCTCATTATTAAAATCTTGTCCCTAATTTTCATTTTAATAAACATACTCTAAAACCTTCATCAAGACCTCATTTTCAATCATGCTCTTGTTTCAATTTAGTTTCTTCCCAACCCTACAAATCATAGACTAATAAATGGCAAGCCTTGAAATCACGGAACAAAAAAACTACAAGAGATGGAGTAAGCATACAGCATTAAAATTGTGACAAGTGTAGTAGTAAAAGAAAAGAAGCAGTAGGAAATTTGATATACAATTAAAAAAGGGAATTTTATGAGGTTTCCTTAAGTAAGTAAATTAAAAATTAAATAAAATCGTGCTTCTAATTCCATTTAAATGTTCAATTGTACAATAGATATCACCCTACTTTTTTTGAGAAATCTTACTAAATTCCCAAACATAGGAGTTCCCAAATGATGCCAATAGATATTATAAATAGAAAAAAAACAACAATATTTTCATATAAAAATCAAAAGAGTTTATTCATAGGCCCCATAAAAATATCTAACTTTTTGTCTCCCCTTTGATAATTTTCTACATACTTATAGACTACATCTCCATGATTAATATGGATTGGAAGGGTTGAAAGGGAACATGTTAGTCTTTTACATTTACTGGGAAATAAAGAGTTTCAAGTGACTATAAGAATCAAAAGTAGCTCTTTACTCTAGATGCTTTATTCTCATTTTCTTATTTATATATCTAGATAGAAACCATGATGACTTAAATCAGAACTAGAAGAAATCTCATGAAAACTATAAGAAGAGATTAGTGATTAAATGAATCATGGAAATGAATACAGGTCACAACAAACAAAAAATTCAATGTAAATGAGAATACATGCCTTCAAAGGATTTTTCATGGATAAATAATCATCATCCCTTAGATCTCTTGTGAGAATTCCTAAAAGCTCTTCAGTTATCCAAAATATCCATATGTTATGAGCTCTGATACAAATATTGTGCATAGTTCTTCTTAGTTTATTCAATTTGGTTCTATTATTTTTATCCTATGATTCAAGCTTCAAACCGACCCCTCTCATTAGTATTTGTCTTCTAGAACTGTCTAGAAGGGGGTAATAAAAATTTTTACTGGAATATCTGAAAGTCGAAGATCCTTTCCCTGAATCTGAAGCTTTTTTCTCAACAAACAAGAGATGAGATGAACCAAGAACTAGTTGAAGGGAAGTTGAATGAAAACTAAGAGCAACTAAAATCCTTCCTAAGAAAAATTCCCTTTACACTATAATTATCAGTTCTAGTGTCTCCTTGTTCATTTTTTCTATCATCTCCTCATTTTTCATTTCTTGATAGAGTGCTTCTGAAAGAGGTGCAAGATGTTCTTCAATCTCAACAATCAATGTTGAGATAAAATGGAAGCATTTATCTTGTAAATAAGGTGCTAAATCATTTATCCTTAAAGGATTTTTATGTACATGAAGAAAATTAGGAAGTCTTCCAAAATATTCTTGGACCCCTCATCTATGGTATTTTTTATTTGATTAACCTCAGTTCCAAAATAAGTGTTAAGGCGGCCAAGCCAATCTTCATCATTTGTCATCATAAATCTAAAACTCAACCTAGGTAAATTGACACTTTTTAGGTCCCCTCTCCTAACAAGCTAGCCCTCACTAGTAATTAATTTGTGAAAATTGGTTTCAACATCTTTGTAACTTGAAGGAATTTACCAACCTTAACTCTCTCACACAGATCTGCAAATCCATCAACTATTATTTGTTTCATCCTACTAACAAATAGGCTTTCAAAAAGTTCATCCCACATACTCTTTGAGTGCTTCAAAACAATCTCACACACACATTTCCATGGAAACTCAACATTTGAACCAAAAACCATTTTTAGCTACTCCAAGATCCCTTCAAATGCATCTAGACTATCTAATGTTTCTTTGATCAATGTCTCATTCTTTGCAAGTTCCTTGCCACCTTTCACAAGATCAAGAAAATACTTTCCCCCAAGCTTATTTGTAGAGAGAATATCATCTACTATTTCTTAAGCCACACTAAGAAAGACTTTGATATGAATTCACTTAGAAAAATCATCATGGTTTCTTGTAGCTTCTCTCTATGAGATTTCCACAACTGCACCTCATTGTCTAGGTTTGGAATCCCACCAAACAGCTGTGATCTAAGTGGTACTACCAACACAGTCTTATAAAAAGGAGGTAAATCATTTAGAACCTCCAAGAAGAGTTCTCTATCATGACATAGTGTTAACTGTATGAATCTTACCACATTATACAAAATGGAACTGACTTCCCCCACCTTATCAATCTATTCGTTGGATGTGTCTTCTAGTTCAAGCGATGTGTTGACGGTTCTATTTTTTCCTTGGTGCGAGGAATTTATATTGGCAAGATTAGGTCTCCCATTCTCACAATGGTCTGATGGGGATGTCATCGGTGGAGTTTTTTCCTCTCACCAAGACTTGCATGGTGGTTCCAGTGATGGGTCAATTTTGTTGGCACTCATGATCTAAGTCAACACAAACAAAACCAAGGTTTTGGTATTCTTGTGTTGAAAGGATAAGAAGTAGATAAGCATCATATTTAGTTGAACCCACTTGAGATAGTCTTTGAAAACAAATTTTTGTGGCTTGAATTCACTAACAAATGGAAAATGAAGATGCTCATAGTTCAATTGAGGACCAAATCACACCAACTAAGATGTGAGACGGGTGTTGAAAACCAATCTAATTGGTCTTTTTGTGGCTCTATGTGTAGCCTTGTTAAACTTGCTAGATAATTTCACCAAGAATGATTCAATAGGATTTCGTTTATTTGTGAGAAGTTCTAGAAACAAAATAATCTTCCATTATAATCAAATTTTGCATAAGCTTTATCTAGTACAATGTGCTCCCACATGTTATGTGGTTGGCTAAATCCTTTTCCAAATCATTGGTTCCTTGCCCACATTGGATTTTTAATTATTCACTACCTTGGTTGAGTTATTGAGTTATGTTAATGGAAAATTGGTTCATCAAATTTATGTGAAGGCTAAGAAATTTTCCTCTTCCTTCACCTTTCTATTATATTCTTCATTGACTTGTTATAGGAGGTTATATTTCATTTAATGATTTGGTCTTGCTTGTTTGATGATTGGATAATGGTCACATAATCTTGGTATATTGGCATGGTGGATTCAATATCCATATATTGATTTTCCAAAAAGGTCTCTATTGTTAGCATGGACATCTCCAACGTGGATCTTGATAGCAATCGGGAGTACCATTCAACCTCACTTAGACAAATTTCATAGAAAATATTCTTCAATCTCTCAATTCCTTCAATCGTCAAGCACTGTGGACAAGATATAAAACCATTTTCAGATACCCTTTAGTGACTTCTCAAACATATCCCAAATTCACCATAAGTTGTTTTGGAACAACCTATAAATTGCAATTAAACCTACAAATTGCATTTGCTATAAATTTTCTAAAGCCTTTTCAACAAATCTAATTTGTGTATATCTTGCAGTTATTGTAGTCAATGAGACCACATTTCTTTGAGGCATTTTGTCAAACACTTCAAGTTCCTTGTCTATCATCCCACATTTAGCATACATGTTGGTGTAGGAGCACCTAAGCTTCCATTTTCAAATTTGAAGGACATTACATCTTAGTAGGTCATTTTAGCATTTTAGGAGGTCATTTTGTGTTAATTAGGTCTTGTGAGACCATTCACTATGAATTAGGTTTCCAAGCTCTTTGTATGTTTTAGGCTAATGAACAAGGCCAAATGATGTACTTGAACCTTCTTCTCTGTAGGCTCTTGCAAACCTAGGTAGGTGTACGTATGTAAATGGAGTAGACTTAGACTATTTGTTTCCTACTTGAACAATCTATCCATAATGGAAATTGACAGTGGATAAATGTAATCGTAATTTGGTATAACTTGTATAAGCAATATCAAGGTGAAAATTAATATGTTCAGTTAACAAATGTGAGGTTTTGAAAAAAAAATTGATAAAACTAAATGATGAAATGGATAATGAGGAAGTATAAAATTGGAGACAACCAAATAATTGAATATTTTCAACAAACAATTGATACCAATATAAAGCCACTTTATTAGAGATCTTTCATTGATTTCCTCTAAATTATATTTGCAACGTAGTCTTTTGAAATGGAAACATTATGGAAGCTTTTTGTTTTCTATCTATCCCTATTCACCTACTATATTCTCCTATATCCTTCTTTTGGTTTTGATGTCTCTTATATACACAAGAGGCAACAAGCTTTAGACCAAAAGACACAAATCTTGATAACAAAACATGATTTTGAACTTAATTTAAGAAACTGACACAATCATAAATATCTGTACCAATCCATTAATCTATGTGTAAAATCTCATGGTAATCTAAGAACTGTTCAAAGATTTTATTGTATGATAGGGTCCACATCATTACCACTAACTGATTTTGACTATTGCTCAGTTGGGCCCAGATTATCCACTACTTGATTTATAAAAAAGTTGAAAGTTGAGAGGTGATCAATGTAACCCTATTCTACATGAGTGTCAACATTGTATATGACCTCCTTCATATAATACTCTATGTGCATGAATTTCTCAATTGGTTTATGATTATTCTGCAAGACCATATCCTCATCGTTGATCTCCTACAATGCAATTGTTAGAAACTCTGTAAATTCTACTTTCCAATCATCCCTTTCTTGAAGATTCCCTATATCATCATGGAGTGTAGGAAACAAATTAAAACAACTGAGGTCTTCTTCGAGTCTTTTTTGATATTGGTTGTTGGATTTCACCAAGTAATTATATCTTTGCAGTGTTTGTTCTTTTATGATTTGTTTACCCAGAAGTTCCTTCTTTCTATCAATCATTCTTCCTCATAACCAAACATTCTTCTCTAGTGTGGATTGTATTTTCTTAGATATACCCCAATAATCATCAACTTGCTTATCAGCATATTGAACCTCTCTTTGATTATCTCAGACACAATGTTGTACTTAATGATTTTCACCTCCTTTTCTAGTGTTTTACACTTTTCTTGGGCTTTCAAATTGGAATTTTTCCAATAGGATACATCAGCTAATGCATCTAACACTCTCTTACCCTTTTTGAGCCATGGAGCATACAATTCTAGAGAAAAAGAGGAGGATGACTTCTCCATTTGATGTGATAACTATTTTTTCAATTTTTCATTCTCTTTGAGCAATTTTTGAATTTGTGCTCTAGTGAATTTTTCCACATCAACATTCATCTCTACAGTTTCTAAGGGATTAGTGTCCCAAACTCTTTTGACCAAAAGATTTCCAAATACTTGATTAGGATTATTAATCACTATCGACCTCTTTTCATGAGGGCATAGTGACCAAATAAGCAAGGAATCCTCATCTGGATTGTATCCAAACCCTGAATATATATTATCACTAGCTTCCTTTGATAATTTCATTGTTGTATCCCCTCTTTTTTTGAAACTGTTGAACACAATTGTTGAGCTCATGTCCCATCCTAGTAGAAGTAGTACGCCAGCCGGGTATGTGCAGGATCATCGTGCAAAAAACAGGCCCTTAAGTGGCAAAAAATTCAGAAAAATCAGTGTTAGGCAACTTGACATAAATATTTGAATAAGTTATCTATATTATTTCAAAAATATGTAAGAATATAATTTGTATAAAATTGAATGTAGTTTCTAAAATACTAGGTTTATTTAAAAATAAATAAAATCTATTTGGTGAAAATTTGAAATTTCAATGCAGAGTACTTAAATTTCGGGGAAAAAATAAGTAGGTGTTTCTGACCACCCTAACCATAATAAAATAATAATATTTTTTGTAAGATTTTATATATAAGTATAGGACTCATGGATGTGATGCATATTTTTTGTAATTTTTTTTCCAAGTAAATAATTAATTATGATTTTTTATTACAAATTTTAAAAATATAAAAACTCGTAAGTCTAACCACCTTAACTTGGTTAAAAATTCATGAAATTTAATTTTTCTTTTTTAATCCTATAGTATGTGAAGCATAGAATGTGATGCATGTTTGATTCAAAACTATGATACCGTTTGAAAGTTATAGATGTTTTTCAATCAGCCTATCGATCAGGACTTTAGTCGTAATTCTAATAGAAAATGAATAATAATTATTTATTAAATTCAAATTAAATCATAATTTATATTTTTGGAAAGCTGATAATTTCCTCTAAAAACCCTTTTTATTCCATTAATTTTGGGTAAAAAAGAAGTCGTCAGCCACATACCCCCATAATATTGCCACTTTTTGGCGCACCATGATCCTGCACATACCCAGCCTCTTAAAACAATTCTCTACCTCTTTCAGGAGTGACGGATTTCATTTACTTGTCAACTTCCTTTTTCAATTCTTCTAAGGCATTAGCTTCCTTTTCAAGAGTAATTTCCTACTCCTTTTGTCTTATTTTCTTCCCCTTATACTCATAGACAAAAGATTTGAACTCAAGAGTTTTAAAAAAATCATTATCAGAAATGAATTCATGACTAGCCTTGACCCTAAAGTCATCAGATAACTCATTTGATGTTTCAAATTTTACAAGTTCTTGAGGGGGCTCATATTGTGTAATCATAGGCACCTTTATTTGTTCTTGATGGAGCTCATAATGTGTAATCATAGGGGCCTTTATTTGTTCCATTGGTTGCTCCTCTCCTTCACTCTCCTCAGCACTTCCTTCCTCTTCACTATTTTTAATGGAGAAACATACATCAGGGGTGGGTTGTGAGGGTATGTGATCCAAAGGCTCCACATCCTAAGCCTACATTCCTATGTAACTCGTATGAGATGTATCAAAAATGTATGAGTGCACAACTTTTACTGTTTCATTCATATTAGTAATAAGTTGCTCAATCCTAGCCAAGGGATCTTGTATATCAAAAAATGATTCTCTATATGATGGGACATTCCTTCTCTTCCATTCCTCTACAAGCACAACTTTATTATATGAAGCCATTCTCTTACTAGTGGAATTTTCATCTCAGTTCTTGATCACATCATTAAGTGCAAACCATTGCTCATGTCCTGAAAAATTCTAAGTTAATTTTGCTTGATGAATAAATGCCTCTGCATCAAATTTCTTTCTTTCATGCCCAAGAGGAAGGTTGTAATGAGATAATTTAGCATCAATTTGTTCATATCTTTCAATGGCACATGCTGTGAAATCTCCAAAACAAAGAGTGTTAGGAAAGAGTGATTGTTTATTATGACTCTTGAGATGTTTAGTATCAGACCTTTCTAATTGTCATACTATTTCCAAATAAGCAACTCTATTAGGAACCACTTAGGGTAAAAAATGTGGAACCCCTTCAAATCCATAAACCCTTATTACTATGCAATCAGAGAAGGCATACTAGTCTCCCCAATTATGGTTCACCTTGCCTCTCAGGCTATTTTCCTTTGGAATAAAAAATCTCTGCACCTTAGGGGATAAATTGTGATCATATGAATAGCCTAGCAACTTCATTAGTGGTATAACAAAATATTCTTCAAAATATAAATAGTGAGACCTCTCACATCAACTATCCCATCATGTAGTCCACATCTTTATAGGTTTAAATTTTCCATATTTATCTGTTTCTTTGGTTCTTAATTTTTTATCCTAGAAATTTCTAGCATGTCCCTCATATAAAATTAAATGGATTAACAAGGAATAGTGTTTGAAATCTATGAAATCATTGTTGTTTTTTATTCTTTCAAGCCGTTAATTTATGGAATTCACCAAATAGTTTGCATAGTCGAATGATCTAGCATATTTTCTTTATATATCAGCTGCTACAACCATTGGTGCAATAGACAGAAGTGGTGGAACCCCAATTACCAAGAATTGATCAGTTGAGTAATAGTTATATTGGAAGTATTCTTCAAAAAAATCTATATGAAATGGAGAGTTTTCATTGCTCAAAAATTTTCTAAGTTGACCTTGCTCATTGTTAGGTCTATGAAAAGCTAGCTTCCATCTCTTGTAACTAATATCCATGCAACAATATTCTATCAAAAAGCCTCTAATGGTGAATGGAAATTTCATGGGAACTTCTAACTGAAATACATTAGATATTATGTCTTGGGAGATAACAATCATACCAGCCCCATTTGGTGATTGGATAGTTCTTTTCTTGGAATTATACTGACTAACTAGAGCTTTCATGAATTCTATGTTGATGAACACATTTGGCATCACAAGTCTTCCTAAGTTCAGTCTCCATGGGTTATAGACTAGTTGAAATCTAAATTGTTTTTTTTAGTGATACATAAAAAGCTCATAGCCCTGGTGTGGTGTCCAAACATCCCCAAGATCTTTATGTTTATCTAACAATTTACTTTCTTTAACACTTCTTCTGGGTCTTGGCCCTAACCCCAGACACTAATCTATCAAGTCTTGGTTTAAATTCTTCTTTTCAATTTCTTGCTTCTTTTCCTTAGGTTTATCTACATTTTCTTCCATTGTGAACTTTGAAAAAATGTAAATTTCTAGCTAAGAGTGGAGTACTTATGTGAACTTTTGATTCTCTTGGCTTCACTGCGTGAGAGTTCTAAGTTTTTTCCCTTCTACTTTTTCCCTTAGTATAGCCTTTCTGGTTTCTACAAATTGTATAATTAATTTGTGGTGCAATTCAGCTTTGTTCTTGCTCATTAATATACCACTTGCTTTAGTCTTGTCATTGGGGAGATCATTTATGTTAAATATATCAATGATTCTTTTGACATAACATCAACTAGTAGTAATCATTCATTGCTATATTGTTGGGACCTTGGTTTTTTTTCCATTGATGGCCACCTTCTCCACTGATAATTATTTTTCTTTCAGTCTATCAGTAAGACATCAAACAATGTTACCCCGATGCATCCCAACTTTATCGATAATTGTTAGACTTTGATGTCCTATGATTATATTAGGATATCAGGGAAGCTTCATAATTCATTCCATTGATGCACTAGACCTATAGTGATGTGATAATATTTATTGTTTCAATCGGCCCATTGGGGAGACTACCTTGGAAGTTGGCTCGATGGAAATATATTATGCCGATGTAAGGATATGAATTGCCCCTATCAGGGTATCAGGGGGTGGTGATGGGAGTTCCATGGACATAATATTGTTAGCCTGATGGTATCAAAGGACTTCAATGGATTTCATGAATGTGATTATTTGGGTATGCTAGTTACAAAAATGGATTTTTTACATGAACCTCAGTAATTTGTCTAGATCATGAAATTGAGTCTATTGAGATTTTGTAAGGACTGGGAGATAAATGAATAGATGTTAATGCAAATATTTGGGATCTTTTTTTTAGTCCTAACAAATCTCTTTTGACATTTCTTTGTCTTATACTTACTGTGTGATGCATGATCTATTATTTTTCTTTGTTATTTTGTGCATGCATGTGCCATGTGTAGGCTTAATAGTGGGTTATTGACCTCTCACATGAGCTGATATGTTGGTGATCTAGGATTTCTAAACAAAAGTCCCCCTAATAAAGTAAATTTCCCCCAATAGAATAATATGTAATAATATTTTGAGGGAGTATAATATTTCTTATAGGGATGTATTATCTATGCATTTATTGATATTCATATCTTGTTTCAAAGCTCCCATTTTGGCACAAGTGGGGAGGATGTTGGCAATGGTTGTGGAATTTGGCTTTACACCTACAAATTGTATTTCCTTGAAATTTTTTAAAGTCTTCCACCATATTAATTTTGTGCATATCTATTGTAGATATCCTTAAGCTATATGAAAATGGTGTATATACACACGTTGAGATCAATTGATAAGTTGAGACATGTAATGTTGATTTGATTTACATTTTACTTAAGATATAATTTGTTGTGTTGCTTAATTTCATAGTTTGATAATTGGGATTCTCAATGATCTTGTATACCCAAAGTGTATGTGATAGAAATAAATTAGGTAGTCATGTCAATGAATTTGAAAATTTAAATGATCTTGAGTTCATAAGTACATAGTGATAAGTTTTGAAAAATAATATAATTTCGTGTTGCATTTATCACAGAAACAAAGGACTCTTTTGATTGTAGCAGAGGATGTAGAGAGTAAAGCATTGGCTATTTTGATCTTTGAAATTGATGATTTTTTTACTAAATTGATAATGCTTGAAGTTTATTTTTCTTTCTTAGATGTTGAGTCTAATAAATAAGTTTAATGTTGTGTTGCAACTTTCAGGTGAGTATGTTGATATGATAAAGGCTAGCATTTTTTATCCTCTAAAAGTTATCAAAATTTCATTAGTTGATGTAGAAAGGTAAAACTATTTATCTTTATTATAATTAGTGGAACTTGCAACTACAATATTTGATTAAAATCTACTTCCAAATATGCTTTTGATGGATATTATATCTAATTTTGATACATTCACTATATCTATTGCCTAAGTTTAGTGTGCCATAGTTGGAAAAGGAAAATAAAATCTTTGAATTTTATCCTCTGCATTATTTGACTTTTCTGAGTTTTTGATGTGCAAATTTTGAAACCCTATTTTCAGGTTGCATCTCCAAATTGGAGAAGTGAAAAGTGATTACCAGCAAGGAAGATTTTGGAGGAGCCAAAACCAATAGCAGTGGGAAAGTTTTGGATATGTAAGGGGATTAAATGGGTCAAGCCCCTATAGGAGGTTGCTACCCTTCTAAAAGGACTACAATTAAGGAAAGGGAAAATAGTATAAGTATATGAAAATAGGAGTATTCTATTTACATAGTGTCTATAAGTTGTATAGTGTCATTGAGACATTAAATGTAACTGATGAGATTTTGATTTTCCAAGGAGGCTTAATAAAGTAATTTTTCAGAGTGGTTTTTTCTCCACTCATAAATACTATGTTGTGTCTCCTCTTGATTTGTAATCTATTTTTGTTTGTGTCTAATCAATCATATTTGTTCAAGCATTTTAGTCTTCATTTCATGGTGTTTTTTAACATTTGAATATCTATGATACTTGAAGTTTATATGCATAAATTTTTGAGGATTAATTAAGCTAGATTTGATTTGCAGTGACTAAATAAATGACTACCATGACTAAATATATGACTAAAAAATTCACTACCATGACTAAATTAATGACTAAATTAATGACTAAATCAATGACCAAATCAATGGATAAATAAATGACTAAAATAGTTTAGTCATAAATTTTGTGGTGTTATAAATGACTACAAATAAACCACTAAATAGTCACATGACCAAAATTAATGACTAAATATATGACTAAATATATGACTAAATAAATGACTAAATCAATGACTAAATCAATGACCAAATCAATGGCCAAATTAATGACTAAATAAATGACTAAATAAATGACAAATGTTTTAGTCATAAATTTAGTAGTGATATAAATGACTACAAATAAACCACTAATAGTCACGTGACGAAAGTTACTCATTTATATGCAATTCTTAGTAGTTTATTTAGTCATATATTGTTTTTTTTGTACTTGTGCCAGGACACAAGTCTTGATTCAATTACCTAGCTTCAATTTTCTGTCTTTTTTCTTTCTATTTGCTTGGGGTTTTCTCCATCTCAACCCTACTCATGTAATTCTTTAATCTACTTACTGAAAAAATAATTTGACTTGAGTCTAGACCACTTGGATAAATGCTACAAATTTCAAGTTGCCTACCGCCATCCAAATTGGTTCTCCAAATCCTTCAATTACAATTCATAGTGATTTCGACTTATTTGAGGCTGTATTTATCAAATTTTAGGACACTTCATCTAGCGCTAGTTCATAAATGGCACTCATGCCACCTTTATGATCAACTTCTTCATTAATAGTGGTAGTCTCATCAATATTTTTGTTAGTCACATTAATCAAACTAATCATCATTTCATAACTATCAAAGAGACTTTTAATTAAAATGCCCACTATTTCTTTGATATGCTAGTATGGCGCTGTTTTTCCCTTCCCTTCTATTGTTTACCGCAGTACTACCTTGCTCAAGGCTTCTTGTTGCATGGTTGCGGTTTATGCCACTCTGCAAAATATGTTCCTCACCTTCTCGACAATATAGAAATGTATGGTTTTTATCATTACTTGAAGAGTTTCGATGAGACAACCTTATTTGTCTTACCAATATCTCAATGTCTCATCAAAATTATATCTTATGTTCCTCTAATGTTGGTAGCTAGTGTCTATGAGACAAGTTAATGTCTCTTTCTGATATGTCATTGTATCATCAACAATTACTTCATTATATCTAAGAGTTTTGTTTCATTGAGTATTTGTAGATATACTTTATCGATGTGACATAAGAGATTCTCTCCTTGATATGCTTGTATCTTGTTGAAATTTCACTATTTTACATCATCGATGAGACATATAAATAAGTCTCTTTGACATAGGGGTGTCTCATCTACATTTCTAATATGTTCTTGGTGCTAATGTCAGGGAGACTTTGGAGGGACTCTCATTGACATGGTGTTGTCTTGGCAATATGCTATGGGAAATCATAGGAGTATTTCAAAGGAGGAATACACTTTTATGCTGTGATCAATGGTTTTATTTGGAAGCTCACATGAGGGATTTTATTAAATTTAAGTTATTATGACAAGAATTCTATGCATATGATGGATGTAAGAGATGAGTGAAAATGGAAGTATGCAAAAATAATTAGGATGGAATTTTGGCTACAACACAATCCATGTTTAAAAAGATGATTCTTATGGCCTAAGCTTTGAAATGCTTCAGTACTATTATTTGTGTTAATACAAATTACCTATTACAATATCCTTAAATTGTTCAATATTTGGTATCAATTGTTGGTAGAAAAAAATAGGATTACTTGGATGCTTCTTCCTTTCATTTTGTATCAACATCTGTTCATGAAGAAACAAAAGTTAATAGCTCAATCAAGAACAGATTTTATGATTTTCAAATGAAGAGTAAGGTACGTTTTTATTTTTGCTACATTGAATTCATGTGCATTAAAAAAATCAAAAGATTACATTACTAGATTACACTTATGCAGAAACATATAATATAGAAAAGATTGCACAATCCTTTCAAAAATATAGTCTTTATTCATAATGTAAATGTATGTTGTTCCACACAAGCCATGGAATTGACTGTTTGAATGCATATAATCGAAAAACTATACATTTATAGATACAAAAGAGAAAGGGGACTCATCATTGCCTCAATGACGAATCTTGGTTACTTTGTTCTACATCATCTTTAGTCTTCTCACTGGTCTAAGCCTCCAAGTTGATGTCTTCCTTGCTGCTCCTAGGTTCCGTGCATTCGAGTGAGAAGAGTGTTGTTAGAGCAATGAAGGATCACCATTCAAAATATGTGCATACATCTATAAACATATAATTTGATCATCATGTGCATTCAAATAAATTGCATACCATAGATGTATAGGAAAACAAGAAATGATGAGCCTAGACCGATACCCTATTGTTTCATTTGAGGAGGATAATCATAAGGAAACCATCCACGAAGCATTAGAGATCAATCTTTGCAAGGATAGAGGAGTATGTTGGTAAGGGGTAATCTCCTTATCGATAAAGATTTATCCTTATTAATAAGAACATTCCACTATCAACATAGCCATGATTCTAACAAAACTAATCATGAAGGAATGCAAGATAGTTTTCATTAACAGTCTAGTTAAAATTAAGCAAACCTAAGCATCATAATAGTCACAATAATTGAACATGAGGGGAAGTCATGTAGATTAAAAGAACTTGCACATAATAGTCATAATAGTCATAATAGTCATCACTTGCAAAGAAAAAGACATGTTTCCACATAAAAAATTAAATCAAATGCATGAAAGGTACAATGATGAAGTCCATAATATTGAATGTTTCTTAAGAGGGATTGAAGGACAACATTTTGTATCAAGGAGAAAAAGGTAACCTCATACTATGTTGTACCTGAGTATGATAGTACTTGAGGTTCTTGTGTTTCTAGATGGGTTCTTGTGTTTCTAGATGGAACCTATAGTGGAAAAGTGTAGTCTCTATTTGAAGGAAACATCTTCGGAGCTCTTCCCTAAAATGAGGGTTGAAAACATTAGAAGAAAAGAAATATCATAATTATAAAGTAACAATTTGTATTAAGATAAATGTCAAAAAGTATAATTAAAAATACAAATATTTACAATTGGACCAAACAAATTTATGATTTTATCGTTAGAATGTAGGAACTTTCTCTGTTGATGCTTCATGACCTAAAAATGGATCTCCAATTGGACCAATGAAATTTATGATTTTATCTTTAGAATATAGGAGCTTTCTTTGTTCGATATTCACGACCTCAAATTAGATCTGAAGCCAAAAAAGTAGATTTATGATTTTATCTTTAGAATGTACAAACTTTCTCTATCAGATATTAAAGATGTCAAGTTGGATCAAAAACTAGATTAGTGGATTTATGATTTTATCTTTAGAATGTAGGAACTTCCTTTGTTAGATATTTGAAAATTCCTACACACAAGTTCTACTTCAGAGCAAAAATATCCAAAAGTGTTTCACACCAGATCAAGTTACAATCCAACCTAGTTATGACACCGATAGAAATCCAATTTTTCTTGAACTATCCATAGCCGAATGTTGCATCACAATCTATTCTTCCTGCACATAAAAGTTTCACATATTAACCCCTTATAAATAAAACTGAAAATATCATGAAACAATGAGTCCCCTATATTAGTAAGTAGGTAGTCTATAGGGCATAGTTTGATTTTATACAAGGATTCTCATGAAATGAATCTTCAAGTGATAGTGAGTGAGTCATTTGAGATTGCAGCTAATGGTGCAATATCTAGTCTTTAAGGTAGTTAGCAAAGTAGTAAATATGCAAGAAAATCAAATTGTACACAACAAATAATTCACAATGTTATCTTGCATAATGCCTTAAGTTTGAAGACAAAAATCTCATTGTATCTTGATGAAAGTAGTGACCTTAATGGTCAATCACTAGAAACCATGATTTTATAACATGCTATTGTGCTTATAGAGGTAGAATTTTAAGCAAGGCAGTGAGTGGTGGTTTGGAATAATGTCAGGTATGAAGGACTTGCTTTATATGCATACTATGTAGTCTAGCTTAAGACAAAATTCTTAAAATATATTGAAAGTACGATTATAGAACTCAAGGGTTACCATGATAAAGATTAAAACAAAGACTGAGATCTATTTAGAAGCCACTATCATGAAGATATTAACAATGTCAAATGCAAAACCCTAGTAGCTGGAGTAATGAACAGAATGCCAAAGAGGACAGTGTGCTAGGGCATATTTAGGAGATCTCCACATTATCTAATCACAGGAAAATACATCATTTATTTATTTATTTTAAATTAAAATAAATTATTCTAAACCCTATATAGTACACATTGATACTCAAAGGCATTTGATTTATTTTTTTAAATTAAAAGAAGTCATTTTAAACCTTATATGGGATACATTGATACTTCAAAATCATTTGAAGGAATTTGAGATTATGCAAACATATGTCAATTAAATACGTATATTAATAACAATAGTGTGAACATTGTAACCCTTGTTGATCAGAGTAGGAATGAGATAAACAACAATGAATCCTATGCCTCCTATCATGCACATCTCCTTACCATTCTCTATCATTCTTTACTGAAATGCTTCTCCATTTTGTCAGGATGTGCCTGAAAATAAGCTTTCAACAAAGGTTTTATTGTATGTTTATTAAAATGAAACTCTATTCTGGCGGGTTATGCCTGAAAATAAGATTTCGATGAAATTTTGAGAGTATGTTTATTAGAGTTTTAGAGTATTTTGGAAGGCTATATTCTCGATTCCTTAAATTATTTATTCAAATGGATTGTGACTGACATGATTTTTTGCATTTAGTGTTGTAAATTGTAATGATGCCATGATTACTGTACTACTGTCATCTTGTATTATACCCACTATGGTATGGTGGTGTTTTACCATTCCCTTCTATTGTTTACAACACTACCACCTTGCTCAAGGCTTCTTGTTGTGGGATTGCAGTGTATACTATTAGAGTAAAGGTTTTAACTTAATTATATTAATTAAGTTACCTTTATTCCTCTCTTAAGATTTCACTTTAGTTGCATATTGTGACATTTAATAATTATATTAATTATTAAATGTCTACCTTTTAGGGTTTCTTTAGGGTTGCACAATTTCCTTTTATAAGGATTGATCATTGTATTTTACATCTCTTTGATTAATACATTTTTCAGCTTTTAGAGCATTCTTGTTTTTTTGTCTCAAATGTCTTCTTTCTGTGATAGGTTTGCATGCAGGTGATTCTTGGGCACTGTGAAGTTGGCTTTCAAAACTTCTACATGGTATTAGAGCTCTAGATCTATAGCTGCCTATTCATTTTTTAAAGATTTTAGCTTATAGATTTTTATTTATGTGCAAGGGTTTCATTCATAGTATTTTTTTCCAAAACAGAGGGGTTTTCCATCATTTTTTAAGAAATTTTGACCTTTATCTCTCAAACGGTGCATGCTAGTGAAAAACGGACCTCACGAGTGCGCTTAGAAGGACCAAAAACCCATATTTTCATATAAAATATGATAGGTTTTGCTGAAAAAAAAATTTCTAGTGTTTTTGGAGAATCTCAAAATAGCTGCCAGAGAAATCCATACGATTGTATGGATCCATATGAACGCGTCGATTTTTGTACCATATTTTTTGGTGTCTACATCATTTTTTTGCTACCTTGATTTTTGTGCCATTTTGCATCAATTTTTGTGCCCTTTTGATTTATGTTCTACCTTGATTTTCGAGCCGTGAAGATACAGCTAAATATTTTATTAATTTTTTAATCTTCAAATTAATAAAATGTTTGGTTTAAAGCCCAAATGATCATATTTAGTAAAATGTTCATATCTTGAGCATATGGTCTTTGTTTTTCAAAAATGAGATATCATTGGAAAGCTGCTTCCGGCATCAATCTAATGGTGTAGGTGTGGTTTCTTCATTTTTCTGTTTTAATGTTGTTTTCCACTGTCAAAGTTAGATGATTGTTTTGCACTCCAAGGGGTATATCTTGCTCATTTTTGCTCCATTTTGCACAAACGAATAGGCGTCAAAAAGGTGTTTCTGTGCTCTATCCATATTTGTAGTCTATTTTATCAGAAAATTTACCAAGTAAATTTTATTCAGCTTTGTGTGTTTTTACACTTTGCTCAATTACTTGGACATTCTGGCACCTTCATGGGTTCTATTTGCATGGGATGGTCTATTTAATTTGATCTACATGTTGTAAGGTCAATTTTATATGATGTTTTAAGTTGAAGAATTATCATGGGTTTTTCTACTTACCCTTTAGTTGTAATTCTAGAACGGGGTAATTATGAGTCATTGGTAAAGGGCATACTTACACATTGTAGGTGGCTTAATATTTTGCCTTATTTGTATGATCTCATACCTGAACTAGCCACTTCAGAGGGAAAACTAGCTTGGGGTATCATTAGAAATCACATAGTAGGACTTATACTATTTAGTGTTGATGATGACACTGTGTGGGCTATAATGGACATTGATTGTCCCCACCCACTTTGGACACGTCTTTGGAAGATCTATGGAGACCCCAATCTCTCTCCATTCCCAAAGGATCCAGCTTCCGATTGTCTCTTACCCATTGCTTGGAGAGAGAATACACCCTTTGATCATGATACTTTAAAGGAACTTGAGTATTTAGACACCCTTACATATTCTGATGGAACAAAGGATTGTCTCACAGTTCCTACTCTTTAGATTGAGACTTCATCAGCATCTCCTATTGTTCCTGAGTCAGTCCAGCAGGGCATCATTCACCTTCCCAACGTAGCTATTTTGGACTCTTATCTTGTAGACATATCTTTCTTGTTTGTTGAGTCCTATATTGCAGATTTGGAGGATTATTTTGAGGACATTCATCTCCTCTACCTTCACAATTAGGTTATCACTGTACACCCACCATTATCAGTGCATTCAAAGGTTGCATTTCAGGATTCTCCACATCCGTTTGGATTTGAAATCATTTGGTTCAATTTAGACAGCGAGATTCTTCAGCATCCTATCATAGCACACATCTTGAGATAGATTGGTTCATCACTCTTCACAAGGTTTCTTCGACATCGTCCTTTGGATCTATTTCTTCCCAAGGGGAGGAATATCATTTGCCACTTCAGGATCTCCTTTTAGATTCTACATCAAGCATCTACATTGTGACAAGAGTTTCTTCATTGTGAGGGGGCCTTCTTCTCTCTTTCTATCTCTCCTATGGAGACCATTATATATGTACTTATATGATAGAAGTTGTATATGGGGGGTATCATGTAATCCACCTTCTATCCTTCTTTCATTAGTGAATTTCATTCCTTTGTTTTGTCTCCTTTGGAGTAGAGTTTTTCCCATGAGGTTTTCTCTATTTCTCCACTTTATAGAGATTTGGTTGTATTCGGTTCTTGATCAGGCCTAGCTGCCAGGACCCTTGTTTGCTTTCATGCATTGTAGTTACCTTTGCTTTCTTGCACATGTTTGTAGTTTCACTTTTGCTCATCTTAAGGGGGGGTGTTAGAGTAAAGGTTTTAACTTAATTATATTAATTAAGTTACCTTTATTCCTCTCTTAAGATTTCACTTTAGTTGCATATTGTGACATTTAATAATTATATTAATTATTAAATGTCTACCTTTTAGGGTTTCTTTATGGTTGCACAATCTCCTTTTATAAGGATTGATCATTGTATTTTACATCTCTCTGATTAATACATTTTTCAGCTTTTAGAGCACTCTTATTTTTTTTTATCTCAAATGTCTTCTTTATGTGATAGGTTTGCATGCAGGTGATTCTTGGGGATTGTGAAGTTGGCTTTCACAACTTCTAGATATACTGCTCTATCACATTGACATTGATGATTAATCATTTAAGAAGCATTAAGTGTTAGCTCTGATGATTTAAGTAAATGTTTAATTGGGTGAAAAATGATTCACCCTCCTTAGTTTTCCTATTCAACACTATCCTAGGTCCATGCTAACTATTTACATGTGAAGATTAATATTTTTAGAGGAATGTGCCAACATAATTAGTTTTGATTTGAAATGAGGTTTCTCCGATTAGGCCGACCTAAGAAGTGAAGACAATAATATGTGTGTGTGTGTGTATTTAAGACATCATAAGGGAGAATTAGAGAGAAAGATAACTGTGTGAGAGAGTTATATGAAGGCACAAAAGAGAGTTGGATAAGATGACTAGATAGGTGTGTTATTTATTGTAGTTCATCAAAACTAAACTCAAGCACAAGGAAGGTGCACTTTTTATCAGTTCATATCTTTGGCAGTGAGCCATAACTTTTGTACTCTGGTTGTGAGACATTATAATATCCTATATCTAGATATATTATATTGTGAGCTAATCCTCACCATGGCTCTCCCCATTTTGGGTTTTCCATGTAAAAATACTAGCGTTCATGTGTTGTCTTGATTCCATGTTTTCTCTTGTTGATTGAGTCAATTTTGTTGTAATGACTAAATGTATTTTATGTGAATGGTTTAATGGAGTACTTATTCAACCCCCTCTCAATATTCTATATGCTCAAAAACTGGTATCAGAGCTTGGTTCCTCAAAGGAAGCCTAATAGCTTGGGGAAGGTCCCAAAATTTGAATATATGAAAGAAAAAAAACTTCTTATTCCTCCAAAAGTGATCTCTACTAAGCATATCGGAGAAAATGAAGATTTGAAGAATAAGTTGATGGAAGCAAAATAATGCATCAAGAATCTAAGGGAGATGTATGGAGAAGTTAGTGATCAACTAAAAAAGGTTGATGAGAACATCAATGGATTAAATGAACATCTTGAAAAAATGAGAAAGATAGAAGAATGTTAGAAAGTTGAAATTCAAAGGAAGTTGCAGACACACATGTGAAGAATGAATTACACAGAATATGAAAGGATAAAAGTGTACAAAATTTTTGAGGACACATAATTATGATCTAAAGCATTCATTGCAAAGGAAATGGGGATGAAATAAATAAATAAAAACATGTTAAATAAAATTCATTTGTTTAGTAGAATTTGTCAAGGAAAGTAGCATGCAAAAGAAGCTCGAAGAAACCGAAGGAATTTCATACAAGAAAAATTTAGAATTTTGCTATGGTTGGAAAGGAAAAGATAAGTCACTATTACTATACATTGTTTCATCTGAATTATTTGTCAATTTTTTTTTGAAAGCAATGGATATACCAAAAATCATAGATAATTCTGTGAGACAAGAACCATGACTTAAAATACATCTAATTAAAACCCTAGAACTTGATCTTGTTGGTGCTTTTTAGGACATCCCTCTTGGTGTTGTACAAATTGAATTTGTTGGAACATACATTCACTAGGAATTGGAAGAATCTACCTATAGAAAGGCTCACATATAATGTATTAGAGGATTAAATAGAAACAATTGTATTTTGAAACTTAAATACAATGTAATTACAGAAATGAAATTGGATGTATGGAACTATTTTCTAGACTTTAGTAGAGAAGAAAGATGTATCAAAATGGCTCTCAAAAAATTTCATAATAAACATGTATGGAGTGATAAATCATATGCAATAACAAGAGAGGTAATTAGGAATGCGTGAGAACCCCAATCCTAACACTAGCAAAACAACAAGAACAAACACATTAGATTAAAGATTGCAAGCAAGAATAAGGATTCCCCATGAAATCCATTCACCAAGATAAAATTAGGAAAAAAAACAATGAAGAACACAATGAAAACACAAAATAAAGATTGAATCCTAATTAAAATAGCAAACTTATGATCCCATGGGGGAATTGGTGCCAATTTAATGTGAAAATTGGCCCTTTCCCAATTCTTATGATGCAAGCTTGATGTTTTGATGATAATTGATCCACTTTGATGTTGTTGAAGAGTGCTCCAAGCTAAAAATCTACATAACCTAGCTAATATTCAATGATGATGGATGGAATTTGATAGATATTTGAGCATGGTAACTTTGCATAATTTGTGGATGATCAAATGAAGAGATTAGGATCTCTTTATTTATAGATGATATTGAAGGATGAATGTACAAATTTGAGCAATGTGGGAGTAACATTCATCTAATGGAAAGATGCCACTTGTAAATCTATGAGTGGATGGAGGATGTGCAATTTTTGAGGATTGTGCCAATAAATGCCTATTTTTGAATCTTGAAATTATTCAAATGACATGCAAGAGGGAAGGGAAAATGCATTAAATGCCACTTGGATCAAGGTAAAGGACATGTAAGATAGAGTAAATTCCTTGTTGGATGTACATGTCAACTTAAAATTTGAATTCAAACTTGGAGGAATATTCCAAAAGATGCCTTGTTGAGGAAAATAGGAGATTTAATAAATGAATTAAATAAATTTTCATGTGCAAGTGGTAAATTCTAGAGGATGGGACATGATAAGAGATTAAATTAATCAAGGGTAATTAATTTAATGAGAGGGGTTAAATGATGTGACTTATTTGACTCAGATTTATGGATTTTATTTAAATCAAATAATGAGAAGAAAGTGACAAGAGATTAATTAAATAAAGATTTTGATTTATTTAATTAAAAGAGATGATGGTTAGATTAAATTAAACAAGGTTTTAATTTATTTAATTTAATAGACAGACTTTAGAGATTTAATCAAATAACATTAATTATTTAATTAAATAGGATAATTAGATCAAATAGGTTGATTTAAATACCAGGAGAGGATGACTTAATTAGATAATTGATTTATTTAATTAAGAGGGGAATATTGATGAATTTAATTAGATAAGGGAATTTGATTAAACAGTTAGACCGAAGGATGATTTAGGATGAAACGATGTTAGTAGTCAGGATTAGATGCACAATGTCAATCGGTACATTTTACATGTCTACATTTTTTCCCTCTTTGAAGTGATGCACTTGGTGCGTTGGTTCAAAGAATTAATGATCTTGATCAAAGCCAAAAGTTTTTGTTATTTAAAAATATTGCCCCACTGCTACCCGGTGAGATAAAACATGCCATTATATTTCCCCCTCGAGAGATTGGATGAAAATTTCAATTTTTGGGTGATCTCACCAAAAAAAGAGGGCAAGGTGAGTGACAGGTCCAAAAAGGCTCCAGAGGCGAAAAACATGTCCAAATGCAATAAAATGATGTAAAATAGGCCTCAACTAGACAAAAACAAGTTGGAGGGTCCAAAACCCTAGCAGGATAGCCAATTAGGGTGAAAAAACCCTAATTTTCTAGCTTAAAAGGGGCTTGAGGGGTCACTTTCAAGTCATTTCCACACACAACCATCTAGCAACCTTGAGATTTGAGCTCTGACCTCCTAACAATATGGCACAACTCCCAATGCATATTTCTGACTGAGTCTAGATATACCAGCAACCACCCAACATTGGGGCACTGGTAAGTGATCCTCACTTGACCTTTATTTCTCATTTTTAATGCTCAATTAATTTTTCAAAGTTAGTCATTTTGCAGTGGTGCTATAAAGCACTGCTTAGAAATCAAACTACACTACTAAGTGTGATATTACGGTATGATAGTAAAGTTTGGAGTTTAAAATAAACTCCAAATTGTGATGCTGAGCTCAAGGCCTATGGGGTGATTTGCAAACTACAACGTAGCAGTCCTATATTTCTTCAAAGTGCACCATTGGGGAGGAAAGTGCACCGCGGTGGTGCTATTTTGCTATTTTCTGCCCTAGCGTTGGAGTTTGATAAAAATCAAACTGTAATGCCTTCATAGATTCAGATGTTGGAGTTATTTCATAGATGCTAGGTGAACAATTTTTCATTTTTTTTAACATGATGACCTTCCTTGATGTAGGACGCGAGGAGGGAGCTCTACTCCTGAGAGCACAGGTCGCAAGATCTATTTAGTTACTAGTGGGACCTAAGCGATAGAGATTGGGATTGAGTTCAAGACATGGGGCTATGGTTCATTGCCTACATACTTCCCATTCGCACTCACCTAGGGATGATGTCAGTTCTTGCCAAGAGATGGCATAGCGAGACGTCTACTTTACACCTACCCATCGGCAAGGCCACTTTCACTTTGGAGGGTGTTTGGCATATCCTGAGATTTGTTGATTCATGGTCGACCTACAATTTTTGATATGGATGAGGGGAAAAATGCCTGCCATAAGGTCCTTGCCATAGATGACATCGTTATTTTTGAGGGGAAGATCAAGCTCGAGTGGCATAGGACCCTGGCACCTCCCTTTCGCTTGGTTACTGTAGTGGTTATTTTAGGTCTCTTTTCCCGAAACTAATGAGGCTGATACTTTAGTCTCGGTTGGGGACTTTGTTGGGAGTAGATGGTTCATGACAGACCAGTCCATTTCACTTGGGAGCCAATTCTTCTTGCTTCTTTGTATAAAAATCTACATGAGTACATCTACATGGACGATAGAGCACTTAGAGCAGGTGTGACGTTCCTCCACATATGGGCGTGGGAGCACATTGTTGTCCTTCGACTATGATTTATTCTAGTTCTGATGTTGTCAAATGATCCCCTCGTGTGGTGCTATAGAGGCGGTGTGTCCTTTACACACATAGGTGAGCATGGGATCCCCTATTGGAGGAGAGTCCTAGATGAGATATAGGTGTTCACATAGTGACCATACCTTGGTTGGCTTGGATGGGCTGGTGATACAAATTAGCTCTTCCTTTCCCATTAGGACCGCTTTATGCAGGGGTGAGAGCATACTATGATTAATAGATATCTACCCTGGCATGTGCAACATCAGTTTGGTTAGTCCTAGGATTGTCCAGATGATGATTATGTGGCCATCTTCACCTGCGCCATGTCACATGTTTCATGGGGGTGGTACATTCCTACCTCAGAGGTCATCAACAGTTTTAGGCAGTTGGTGGCCCGATTGTGGGCCTACAGGTTGAGGCATGACACAAGCATATAGGGATTGGTTCTGACCTCCCCTTCAATTGAATATTCTAGGTGTAGTCCCCAATCGATGAAGAGTGAGAGACATAGGGGGAGGACAGGGACAGAGGGATGATGCATGATAAGACCAGCCACCAGTTGGGCCCCCAGTGCAGCCAGATCAAGTTGATGTGCAGATGCAAGACCAGAAGCAAGTGTTAGTAGGTGTACCACCATGGGCTAGGGGTGAAGATCAACCTCAGGTATAGCCTCCATGAGTACAGCTAGCAGGGTAACCAATAAGGTAGGTAGATCCCTGAGACACATTGATTATATATATATAGGTCTAGGTGAAAACTTTGATAGGGGAGAGAGATTAGGCACGGATTGAGAGGGACTAGGCTAGGGCTGAGAGGGATCAAGCCATCCAGTAGAGGTAGGCTATAGAGTTATAGGTGGCCATAGAGCTAGGCCAGAGATAGTAGTTATAGAGCATGGCAGGCTCCTCCTCTCAGGGTACAATGTCAATTCAGTCCTATAGGGAGGTCCTCCGAGAGGCAAATCATCATGGGTCCCAAATTACTCATAGTGGACTAGCTTCAGACCAGCAATGGGTAACAGGGATAGAGGCAAGGGTAGTATACAGGAGGATTAGGCCTCCTTTTGATCGAGATGATATCATTTTTTGTGCCTTTATGGGCTCCTTTTTGATAGCCTGATGGGCCTTTTTGTACTGATTGACACACTTGTACAATGATCCAATTATTTTGTACTATGACAGTTATTTTATTGATGATATATATTAGCCAATGATTTCGATTATGATGTGATGTGATGTGATGTGATGTGTACCATTTATTTATGCATGTATGGATGACTCTACTTCTATATGTTGTGCAATGATGTTTATGATGTTATACAATGTGTTTATGGATGCATTTATTCTGATGATATATGCATTATGTGATGATTATGACTAACAAATCTATATTATGCCATTAATTTATGATATGTAGATGTATTTATGTGATTTATGATATATGATGATGCAAATTATGATATGTGATATGAAATGTAATATGTAAAATGATATGGAAATGATCTATGGTGTATATGCAAAATGATGTGAATTATGCTTATATATGAAATGATTATGGATGGATGTATGCTTTGCATATGATGGATTTTTTTATGTTCCTATTTATGTTTATAATGATGTGGAATGATTTATGCAATGAGATGCAAAAAATGATTGTGATTCCATTTATGAGATGGTGTGGATGATTAATGGATGATATAATGCAATGTAAATGCAATGGTCTTGCTTTATACGATATGTATTGATGATGCAAAATGAGATGGTTTCTTAAGATGTTTAGAATAACAAATTTTATCCTAAACATGTTAAATTATAATGTAATGTAAGTGATTGAATTATTGTGATGTACTACATGCAATGATATGGTAATGTAAAATGAACATAATGTGTGAGATGGCCTTATAATGTTATGCAAGTATGTATGCAATGGATTATCTATAATGCTTATGTACCTATTAGGTATGATTATGCAATAGGTGGTAATGTGAAATGGTTATGAAATGTTTATGCAAATGAATGTTATGCAATAATTTACGTGATGAATGCAATGTGATGCAAAAAATGGATGCAATGCAATGAGAAAGGGATATGCTAATTTTATGGAAAATGCTTATAGTAACATGGTTATATGATGATGAAAATGTTATGTATGTTTCCTATATGATATTTTTATGCAATATGCTAATGATTTTTGGATGTAGAATCGATGACGGTGATGATGGTAATGATGATCAACTGTCATAGTACCTTGTTAGAGTGAAAAACAAGAAGGAATGGAAGAGAAGTCATTTCAACAAGACACAAGATGATGAAAATGAAAATGATGATGATTACTTACCAAGGAATTGGGACTTTCAAAGGGCCAATTTTTTTTTTTTTGATAACACACGTGGTACAATGCATCAAGGTATAGAGAACCAGGATGGTGTTGTACCCAATGTGATGAACTTTGACTTGACAATCAGATAGGAGTATTCTTGTTCACACCTGACATACAAAAACCTTGCTAGGATGCACTTTAGAAGTTTCAAACACCTTAGACAAAAACACAAAAAGGTATAACCTATCAATAAAATAGTCAACAAGTTTCCCAAAACCTCCTCCATACATACCTAACAAAGCAAGTATTTTCCAAGGCTATATTACAAGAATGTTCAACAAGCACAACAGACAAAAGATAATGCTCATTGCCCCATTCCTATTTCTCTAAATCTTTCATTCAGATATCATCGAGAAGTCCTTGGAATGAGAAAAATAAGATAAGTCAAAAAGATAAAGATAAAGTAAACAAACAAGTTGATGTTCTTCAATACCGCTAACCTAAAGGAGATGTGTTTATAAGGATAAGAACCAAAACTATTGCCAAAAGATAATTCCCATTGTAGGAAAGATGCATCCTAGGACATGTTAGTGGATGTTGGCATGTCATTTCATTTATCCTATGTGTTTTTTCAAATGATTGATATGGGACCAAATGGATGATAGGTTATTGATACCAAGAGTTGACCAACTTGTTCACGTACTAACTTAGACCTAAGACTAGACATTTTGAGTTTTCAATTTTCACCTACTAGACTTGTTTCTGATTGTTGTATCAAAGATTGAGGATGATGATTTTTTATTATGGATGATGTTATTATTATGGGTGCAAGCGAGATGAGATGAATTTTTCAAATATTTGGATATTTTTGATGTTTTTGAAATGTTTTGAGGCGATTTTTGATTTTCCAATGTTTTGGGGTTTTCTAAGATTTTTACCAAGAGACTAACCTAAGGACCTATCATAGGGGCCTCGGGGGCTGATCAATAGATTAGCCTTGCCTATGTTATACATGTAGAGACGAAGTAGTTCGACTAATGAGTTGACCGATTTACAAATGACGATATACATGATGAAATGTCAGTTATTATGATGTACTCCTAAAGGACTAACCTAAGTGTCTCAGGGGATGATCAAAGATCAACCTTGCCTATGTTCAAGCTCAAAGATGGCATAGTTCAACAAGACGACTTTTTAAAAAAAAAATTGACCTGTTTTGGGATTTTGATATGTTTTGATGTTTTTGGATTTTTTGATGTTTTGATGTTTTTGGAATTTTTGATGTTTTAGGACTTCGAGAATATACACGAATCTGATTTGATGAGAACATGCCCCTAGCATGATGCAATAGACTACTCTGATAAAGGCAGGACAAAGTAACCTTGAGGATGGGCTAAGTAGTACTAGGAGGGATCATGATACGAACACAGGACCAAGCTATGGTGTGGATATGTGTGGATGAGTGATGGATGGAGATTTGAATGCAATGGATGATGGAAACATAATGGATGGATGATGCAGAATAAGTTGTAAAGATCCTGGTGGATGGAAAGTGCTTATTTACACAAGGTTCCTATTTTCCAAGTTTTCACCAAGGTACCTGCCCAAAGTGCCACTAAAGTGGTTTTCACTAGAGGATGATTTTCTCTTTACTATTTTTTGATCCTTTTTTTGATTTTTTTGATTTTTTTCTTTTTTGATTTTTTTGTTGTTACCGGGATGCCTATTTACCAAGTTTTTGTCAAGGTAACCATTTTTTTAGGACATTTTTTGATTTTTTGATTTTTTGGTTCTATACCTTGAAATATTTAGGCATAATTTTTTTTGAGATGGGAGCTATTCATAGGCTCCTACAAGGGTTCCCCTTCAGGTGTTGATAGCCGATATGCCCCTAATTTGTAACTTGTTGTGGTGATGAGTGGTCCCAACAAATTGGGTCCAAACTTTCCTTTGCTACTTGGGTTTGGGACATTCTTCTAGAAGGTCCTTAGTGTATTCTGATAAACTTGAAAATGATTCAAAGCATCCATATGTTGCTCATCGAGTAGCTCTAGCTCATTTAATATTGATACTCGATACTCTTCATCCGTGATGAGGTTTTGCGGTGATATCCTAAGGGATGGGAGCTCGATCTTAATGGGGAGTACTACTTTTGATCCGTAGAACAAGGAGAAGGGGGTGGCACTGATGGGTGTGCAGATACTGCTTCAATAGGCCTAGAGGGCAGGATTAAGCTGCATATTCCAATCACGACCTGCGTCATTGACTATTTTCTTAAGGATTTTTAGAATGGTTTTGTTTGTAGCTTCTACTTGGCCATTGCCTTGGGGATAGTACAGGGTAGAGAAGCGATGTTGGATTTTGAGTTTCTCACACAAGTTGTGAACATCCTAAATTTTGAATGGTGTCCCATTATCTAAGATAATGGCTTGTGGAACATCATAACAAAAAATGAGATAGGTCAAAATAAACTTTGAGACCTGCTTCCTAGTTATGTATATCATGGGCATGGCTTCCACCCACTTAGTAAAGTACTTTGTGGCAGTAATGATGAACTAATGGACATTAGATGAGGTGGGTGTGATTTTCCCAATGAGATCAAGTCCCCACCATGAAAAGGGCCATGGTGTGATGATAGGATGAAGCTCTTGAGTTGGAGCATGGATGAGGTCCCCATGTTGTTGGTGTAATTAATATTTAATTACACTTGCATAACTTTACTTAGGTAATATTTATTTTTCTAGGTTTATTACTCTCATCATTATCTTATTGAGCTATCTTTTTGCTCAAGATAGGATTAGGTTTATGCATCTTTTCTTTTATAAAGAAAATCATATATTGTAATTTTTGTACTTTGAATATATCAATTTGCACATCTTTATGCAATCTCTATTTTTTTGTTTTTCTCTTTTGTGGAAGGTGATTTTTCTAGTTTACATTTTAGATCTTGGTTTCTAACATGGTATCAAAGCCTCGATTTGTAGCTCCTTCTTAGCTTTTTTGGAGGAATACATTGTAGAGATCGTTCGAGATCCCTCAAGGGTTTCATTCCTTGAGCATATTTATGGAGCATCTTGGAATGGTTTGGGGTTTTCCATTGGATTTAGAGTGCTTGAAAAAGTTAGAAATGACTTTTATTTCATTCATTTTGGTCACCATTTTCCAGATCTGTGAGGGTTTCAAGCTCGGTGATTTTTTTAATAGATCTTGGGTTTGCCTAATTTTTAGAGCACTTTGGGCCCAAACAAACCTCATTGTTGGATTCGCAGTGCCCAAAAATCCCTATTTTTGATATAAAAATTTTCTGATTTGGAAAAATTTGTATGGAGAGCAAAAAAAATTTGCAGGGAGGTCATACAGCCTCCCCAACACCCACTCTGAGGTATGTTTTTTGAAAATTTTAAAAATAAAATAAAAAATATGCTAAAAAATTAGTGTTCCCCATTCAAAAGGAGAGCGTCACCCCAGCACAGTTGGGTGGCCATGAGAGTGTCGCTCCCCAACAACTGGTCGCCACTCCTTTGCACATATGTCACTCCATAGTTTAGCCCCAAAGTCTCTAGCTGATGGTCATGTACAAAACTTGGAGTCGAGACCAAGCGCCAGTCAGTTGATCCAGCCCCTACCGAGGTCATTTGGGTGACTAGAGCCCACATGACAGCCCCCGCTCCTAGTCTACCTAGGTGCCAGCTCCTAGTCTGCCTAGGTGACTAGGGGCCTTATTTTTTCAGCCCCTAAGGGCTTCTAGAGACCATATTGGACCTTTTTGGAGTAGGTTTGTAGAAACGGGCATAAATTTTGCAAACGGAGGTCTTTTTTTTGTAAATGAGATATCATCAGAAATGTGTTTCGACATTTTATGCAATGGTACAGGTGTGATTTTCTGGTTTTTCATTTTTGATGTCTTTTGTAGCCTCAAAAGTTAGATGTTGTTGTTTTCACTCTAGGAGACATATCTTTTGACTCACTTATCCTTTTTTTGTGATTTTCATGGTGTTGGAAAGTTGGTTTTGACCTCTACACAGATCTGAGGTCTATTTTTATCAAATATTTAGATGTGAACTTTTTCTTGTGCATGCACTCTTTTTTTGGTTTCATGCACTAGGTTTACTTTTTCTCTCTTGTTTATGCATGTTTTTGCATCCTCTCCTTCTACAATCATTGGGTATTGTAATAACAAACTGATATAAAGTTCCATTAAGGGGGGCTCTTGAATCACACTTTCATATTGGTGACAACTCGCATGAGTTTTTCTGGCTTCCTATTGTTTCTTCCAAGTTATTTTTGCTTCATTGGACACATCATTGGTTCACATCGGTTCACACTTCACATTGGGAGTTTATGGTTTTTGATCCGCATTGTTTCAGATCCTTCTCATTTGAGGGCCATGTTTTTATGGTTAATGTTCTAGAATCTTGATGGTACTTGTCTTATGGGTAGTTTTAGTTTTAGTTTGGCATTGGCTTTGAGAGACACAGCTTCTAGATTTTGTCATCATTATGGGCTTCATTCATCCTTTCATCTACTATTGCTTACAAATATAGGGTTCCTTCTATGCTTCTACAATATAGGGTATCTCCTAGTATGATCAATGTCGATGCCTTTTTTTACAAAGGTTCATTTTAGGTTTTAGGGTAAATCGGTAGGGATGACTCCTTCGAAGGTATGTATAAATGTCATGGTACCAAGGATTACTAGGACTAGCCATTTTGCATAAAAATTCTAATTCTAGTACCTTGAATGTAGGTATGAGAAGCTGCTCTATCAGGAATTCATATTTGGGAACATTGTGGGGGATATCTAGTAAGGACCCAATTATTTCCATGGTGTCTGATGCTCTATTTTTGGTTCTAGGTATCTGTTCAAATGTGATTTGAATGAAGGATTCTTTAAGATTTTCCACCAATTTCTTGTATGGAATGAGCTTTTCATCCTTGGTCTGGTATTCATTGTTCACTTGATTTATTATCAATTGAGAGTCTCTGTACAATTTGAGAGCTATAATATTCCATTGCACTGCTATTCTAAGACCTATGGTTAAGGCCTCGTATTCTGCAATGTTATTGGTGTAGGGAAATGCCAGTTTGTAGGACCTTGGTATGTAATCCCCTTGCAGGGTGATAAAGAAGATGCCAACTCTTGATCCATGTTTGTATGAGGCATCAAAGTACAGTTTACAGTGGTCAGCTACGTTGAGATTGAAACTAGATTCATCTAGAAACTCTGAGATTAGAGGATTCTTAGAATATTGTGGTGCTTCTGCAAGCTGATCTGTGATGACTTGACCTTTGATTACTTTCGAATCCACATATTCAATGTCGTATTCTAACAGTATCATCACCCATTTGGCAATTCTTCTCATAAGGATTTCTTTTGACAATAAATATTTGAGGGGTTTGCTTTTGGTGATGAGTTTTATCTTGTGTGCCAACATGTAATGTCTGGATTTTTGTGATGCAAACACTACTGCTAGGCATGATTTTTATATGAATGAGTATTTTAGCTCATGGCCAACCATTTTTCTACTGATGTAGTAGATAGCCCTTTCTATTCCATTTTTGTCATGCTAAGCTAGGAGTGCTCCAAGGGCTACTGCTATTGCTGATACATAGAGAATCAATGGTTTTCTTGGGATTGTTGGCATTAAGACTGGTGGTGTCAATAGATATTCTTTGATTTTATTGAATGCCTCTTCACACTCGATATCCCATTTGTATGCTACTCCCTTATGGAGTAGGTGAGAGTATGGGTTTTTTTTGTCCACCAACTATGCTATGAATCTTCGAATGGATTGGAGCCTACCTAAGAGACCCATCAATTTATTTAATGTGTTAGGTGCTTCCATTTCGAGGATTACTTTTCCCTTTGTTGGATCTACCTCGATGCCTCTCATTGAAACTATATATCCTAATAACTTTCTTGATTATATGCCAAAGACACACTTCTTTGGTTTTAATCTAACTTTGTACTCCTCAAGCCTGTTGAAAATGGCACTTAGGGCTGGTATGTGATCTTTTCTCTTTCTGGACTTAGCTAGAATATCATCAACATAATCTTTGATTGTCTTATGAATCATGTCATGGACCTTTGATATGTTGTTCCTGCATTCTTTAAGCCGAATGGCATCATGTTCCAGTAGTAAATCCCCCATGGACAAGTGAAAGCCATCTTATGTTGGTCCTCTTTAGCTATCATGATCTGATTGTATCCTGAAAATCCGTCCATTAGTGACAACATTTCATGTTTGGCTATCGTATCTACAATCATGTTTATGTTTGGAAGTGGGAAATCATCTTTCAGACATTCTTTATTCAAGTCCCTCAAGTCTATGTAGATTTTTATGCCCCCATCAGGTTTTGAAATAGGCACCAATTTTGACACCCACTCTAGGTAATCTATCAGTCGAATGAACCCTGCATCTAGTATATTTTTTAGCTCCATTTTGACTAATAAGGTGATCTGAGGGTGCATTTTTTGAAGCTTTTATTTAACAGGCTTTGCTTCTAGATATACTACTAAGTGGTGGACCATGAATTCTAGATCAAGCCCTGGCATGTTGGCATAGCTACATGCAAAGTTTATCTATCTTTTTCTTAGGAAGGATGCTAGGAGCTCTTGTTCCTCTGATAGTAATAACTCTACATAGAATGTGATATGCGACGTTTCCTCTGTTCCTAGGTTGATTGGGTTGCACCTTTCTACCAGGATTGTTGATTTTATTGATGAATAGCTCTAGAAGGAAGATTGAATCCCCCATCCTCAGACACCTTGGAGAGGTTTCCACCATTGGATGCATCCTTTATTTTTTAATTTCTTCTGGTCAAAGAGTGCCACAGTGTGGTTTTCACACAAGGACATAGATATTATTCTTAATTTTTCACTTTTACGACTGAGGGATTTGATCATTTCCCCATAATAGGCATGCGTATCTAACTCAATTATGAACCCTACTTTGTGATCCCCACATAGAATGTTATACCTTAGTCCCATGAATTATGAGAGTGCCTCATCATTTTTGAATGTATCAAGAAATGGTGGTCCATGTTGGTCATAGTCGATGAGTTGGGAGTATACTAGGCAGATTTCATGATTTTGGTGGTCTGATTCAAAATATAGGGTACTGATCATGAAAAGAGTGGTGTCCTCAAAAAGCCTAGGTAGACTAGATGTGAGGCCCTAGTCATTGCTACTACTATAAATTTCAGTTATAAAGTTATGTATGACTCTACTTGTGGATACTGGTAAGCATAGTTCTACTACAATTGGCTAAGGAGGATTATTAACCATTCTAACTAGAGGACTTTGGCCACATATGGTTATAATCAGAGGGGTACATCCAAGGCCAAGATTTGTTATTGCTCACATCTCCAGAATTATAGGTGTTATAAGCCCATTGTTGTTTATCCCTAGTCTTTGATTTCTGTCATAACCCATTGCGAGCATTGTTTGTAGACCCTTGATTCTATCATCCATTGGTAAATCATCTACTGGTCTCTCATCTTGATATAGCATAGGTGATGGATCTACCTCAATAATTGCTTGGCCAAGGTCTCCCCATCTTATGAAGTTGGGATAGTCTTTGGGAGATGTTTGAGATGTAGAGGCTTCATTTTCTTGTATACATCCCCATGATCTAGGAGATTGTGGTAACTCTCCTACTACAAAATCATTATTAGGGAGCTTGTAGTTTCCACAACCATTATCTCAGATGATGAGATTAATGTTAGAAATGGTAGGAATGGCAGGAGTGATGGGTGTCTCTATCACAGAAGTGGATATGAGAGTGGCGGGATCAATGTATGGTATAGATGGACCCTCATCATTTTTTGGTACTTGGAGGATTTTATAGTACTTTTATTCAACACTTTTGCAATAGGAGAAGGGTTTTCGATCTCCATGGACAATGACTTCTTGCCCTCATGTGTGAGTTACACACACTGATGAAAAGTTGATGCTACTACCTTCATTATATGAATCCATGGATGCCCTAGAAGGATGTTATATGGTAAGTTAAGGTCCAAGACCTGACAAGTGGTTTCCATGACAGCCGAACCTACTTGAATAGGGAGTTTGATCATGCCTTGGGACACTCTTTCTTGATCATCATACACTCTTATTGTGATACCCTTTCCTTTGTCAATATAATCCTTTGAGATTTTTAATTGTTTGATGAGGTTGAGAGAACATATATTCAAACCCGCACCTCCATCCACCAAGACCCTTTTGAATTTGCTCTTATGTATTATGACTTCTAACTGAAGCACATAGTTGTGAGATGGTTGAGCGGGAAAATGCTGGTCAAAGAATGTGAGGAGATTTGGCATGATGATCTTTCTTACCATAGCTTGGAATTGCTTTGCATTAATATTTACGGGGACAGTGGATGAAGCCAATGCTTCCTCAAGGATTTTATTATGAGAAGAGGATATTTTTAGCAACTCCATGATGGTGATTTCCATTGGCATTATTTTGAGTTGATCTAGGACATTGTAGCCATTAGGGACAGATCTAGATGCAGGGATTCTATTTGGCTAGGATGATCCTATGATGGTAACTTTTCCACCTCTTGTGGTGACTCTACAATCGGCATGGGTGCCTTTGATGGTGATGACTATGCGGTATTCATCTAGGGAGGCAACAAAAAATTTATACACATAGTTTACATTTGTGTGGGTGCCTTTCCCTTTATTAGTGTTGTTTTTATTCCCTTTATTGCCATGTTTGGGCATCAGATTTGTGCATATTTTAAGGTCTTGGTTTCTTGTTGGTTGTTCCATGTTTATAATTCTTTGATCGATGAGATCTTGAATTATGTGTTTTAGCCTCATACAACTATTTCTGGTATGGCCTTTGATTTTATGGAATTCACAGAGCTGATCTTCATTATACCAAGGAGGTTTCACGTCCAGTTCTTGGTAATTCTCAAAGGTAAGGGACTTGATGAGTTTTTTGTTTATCGACTTCTTCATTATGACTTCAAGTGGTTCCCCCAAAGCAGTGTATTTTCATTTTGGGTAAAAAAAATTATGTTGAGGTGGTCCCCTTTGATCATTGATATTGTTGATTATCGGATTGTGGGTTGGTTGTTGTGTTGCTTGATGATTGTTTTGGTGTTGGATTTGGATTTGTGGTGTGAGTGTGTTTTGGTGAGGAGAACTAGTGACAAATTTGGCGTTGATGATGCCATCATTGGTAACATTTTTATTCCTTTCCCACATGCAAGGTTTATCATTGTAATTGGTAGGTGGATAGTTGTTTTGTTGTTTAGGGTATGAAGTTGATCCCATGAGTTGATTCATAAGGGCTTGTTCAATGCTGAGCAGCTTGGAGATCAATTGATCATATGTGGTGATCCCTTGCACCTTGAAATGGAATTCCAAGAGGCCATCAAGGTTGGATATGATGGTGCAAACTTTTTGTTCCTCAAGCATGGTCCACTTCCTCCAATTGTCCTTGGATCTCTATTCTTGTAGGAATAAAGCGAATGATTCATTCTTTCCTTACTTTAGAGCTAAGAGTTCTTCTAGACTAACATTCATTGCAATATTGCATGCATAATTTTTAATGAATGCATCTATAATTTCTTGGAATGTTTTGATGCCTATTGGTAGACAAGAGAACCATTCCATAGCATGGCCACCCAAACTCCTAGGAAATAGCTGCATTAGATAAGTATCATCATATGCGACTTCCATGTAATGAAACTAGAATTCCTTGATGTGATCTTTGGGGTTTCTCATCCCTAAATATTTGTCAAATTTGGGGATCTCAAATCCCTTAGGGAATGGTTTCATCACAAGGCTCCTATCAGATGGATAGGGACACAAGTTGCTTGGTCTTTTTTAGGTTCACCTTGATTGAAGATCAAGCACTTGTTACAAGAGCAACTTGATTTGTGTTGTTACATCATTTTGTAGATCAGAGGGTGGGATAAAGGTATTTTGGCATGTTTCAATTGTGGGTTGGATGGGTGGGTTGGTTGGTGTGTTGTTTGATGGTATTTGTACATTTTTCTGAGTTAGGTATGCTTGAACTTGCTACTGTATGAACAACGCTTGTTGTTGGTCTTGTTGCTACTACACTAAGATTGTTTGTTGTTGTGCTTGTTGTTGTTGTGATAGGATTGCTTGTTGTTGTGCTTGTTGTTGTTCTTGTTGTTGTTCCAAAACACTTTTTTTTGGGATGCTAATTGGGTTGCTTCTTGTTTCTCTTGATATTTCTTTATTGCTTGTTGATACGCTTGCATTTGCACTACTTATTTTTGTGCAATAAGTTGTTCATGTTCTTGTTCTTGTTGTTCTTGATATTGTGTGTTTTCCTAAGCTTGAGCTTGTGCTTGAACTGCTTGTGCTTGGGCTTGTGCTTGTACTACTTGTTGTTGCAATATAATTTGGGTTTGAGCATCCTTTTGTGCTTGTAATGTGTCTTGGATTGCTTGAACAACCTGTATAGCTTGAGCGGCTTGTTGTTGTTGTTGTTGCAATAATTCTTGGGCTTGTGCAACTTGTTGTGCCTCTAATGTGGCTTGGGTTACTTGGGCAACTTGTGCAACTTGAGCAGCTTGCTGAACAACTAGTTGTGTGGCTCTTTACTTTTGCATTTATAGGAATCCCCTTTGTAAAGTAGCTTGCTGAGCTACTTGCAATGCCATGCAGTTTTTGGCTTGATATCCTAGAAGTTGGTGGTGGTGGGGGTGGTGGTGGATTCAGAATGGCATTTGTGGTGGTAGTGAGCAGTGATGTTGTGTTGGTGTTTTGAGTGGTGAATGGTTTTGTTGATGTGGTTTTTCCTTGAGAGACCATACTTTGAGATGTTGGGGGGGTAGTTGTCATCTGTTGTTGTGATATCGATGAAAAGTTTTGCATGATGTTTTGATTGATAATCGAGATGTTGTTTTGGTTGATACTTGGTAAAGGTGGAAGCCCTAAGCCAAGGAGTGGTGTGGATGATGATGGTAATGGTGGAAGTGGTCAAAATGTGAGGGGTGTGAGTTCTTGAGAAAATGATGTGGTGTCAAAAATGCCCCCTAGTCTGAACATGTCACCTTCCTCTTGGGAATTTGTGAGGAGAGAAGTTTGAGGTATTGTGTGGAAGAATGGTGATGATGGATCATGATGGAAAGTGAGAGGGACATTCTTATGTAATGGGTTTTCAGGTATTTTTCTTCCAAGATGGTGTTTGCATCCAAGTCTTGATTATTAACAAGGGGGTGTGTTTAAATAGCATTAAGAAATGTATTTCCCTTATTGAAATTAGGTTGAGTTGGAGCAAAAGATGTGATTTGTGGAATGTTTTGAGTGATGCTTTGGGATGGAGGTGTAGATGAGATGGGGATGGTGGATGATATTGGATGCAAAGATGTCTCCACTATAGTACTCACATCAAAATTAGAAGGCAATTTGGCCCCTCGTTTTGCTAGTTCAAGCATGTATAGTGAAGGGTTAAGCCTCATCATGATGTTGATAATCTTATGGTTTTTCGAATTTTGGAGCATTTCGGTTATTTCTTCATGGTTTTTTAAATTTTGGAGCATTTCGGTTATTTCTTCATGTGACATCCCAAAGGTAGGATCTTCTCCTTGGATTTCCTCTTGTGGGTTTTGTGAATATGAGATAGTCAAAGGATTGTTTGATTCAATAGGATTCATTTTGATGTTCGTTTGGCTTAGGTCACTTGAGGAAGGTGTTTCTTTGTCAGCTTCCATGTTCTTCTTGTATTGAGATCTAGTTTGAACCATAAAATAAGGATCAATTTTCAAGAATGTGGGAGATGAATCTCTTTAATTCTTTAGATTGATCTTCACTTTACAAAAGAGAAAATTTTAGGATATCTTTAAGGATCAAAAGGTGATATGATGATGATGCAAGAGATGGATGATGTGGATGTTTTGATCTTTTGATAAATATTGAGGGGGATGCTAGACTTTTGGGACCTTCAGATATGTTTTTGGATTTTTATTTTTGATTTTGGGTTGTACTTGACTTGATTGATTTTTTTTCTTTGATTTGAAAAAATAGACGCTAAGATGTTGGATGATTTATATAAGGGGTAGATTTCCATGAAGGATGCATCTACCCACACCTATTCAAACAAGATGATAATTTATCCAAGTATATGAAGAAGGATGCATCTACATATACCTAGCTAAACAAGATGGTTTGATAACTTTGACTAAGCATATGAAAAAGGATGCATCTACACATACCTAGCCAAAGATGATTTGATAAAGATTTCAAGGATTTTGTCTCAAAGATTTAATAATTTTTATTTTTTCCAAAAAGTCTAGCATGAAGGATAGTTTTCAAGATTTCTTAAAAGGTGATGGTGAGATTATTTTTGGTTTGATGTTTGAAGGATGGATGAAAATATTTTTAATCTCCCTTTTGTTCCTAATATGCACCTTAAAAAGAAAACACTTTTTTTACCTAGACCTAGGTATTGAAGAACATGCAATGCTTCTATAGACCCTTATAACCAAGAAGTGATTCAATTCGAGCATACATTTCTAGATTTTGAACCAAGGACTTTTGTTTTGGATTTTGACTTCTTGAGAATCATGAGGTTTCAACACATATGAGAGTTCATTTTGTTTATCTTTGCTTAGTGGCTTTATTTTACCACAAACACTTCTTTGATTAGTTTTCCAAACTAGATGTCCAATGTCTTAATTTCTTCGATTCCCACAAAGTATGTTAGTGGAATTTTGAGGAAATCAAGGAAAAGGTTACCTATTGTTCAACTTTAGTAGAAAAATTGAGATGTAATCTAAGCATTTAGATATGTCTAAGGATAGAATCCCAAAGGCAAGCAATAACACATGAATTGAGTCAATTGTATTTGTCACCTAAAGGGTTTGAAATTTTGATGATGATGTGAAGTGTTTGTTTCCCATTGTGTGCAAACAAGCAAAGTGTTTTGACTCAGAAGTAATGTAACATCCTAGCTCAATTGGTACACTTTTCTTGGTGAGCTTGTCTCATGCCCTTCGTAGAAGAAGAGATGATTTTACATGCAACCAAGGAAAAAATATAAAGGTATGTTATGAATGAAGTCTTAACCTCTATATTCTAACCAAGACCAGACATTGCAAGTAACTTCTTGGAATCTAAGTTCCAATGCACCAATTTGATAAACTCATTGAATGGAGCAATTAGTCACTAAAAACAAAGGTTTTAGTTTAGACTTTCCATTCATGGAGATTGACACATACGGCAAGAGTCCCTTTTTAGATCCATCTCATCAAATCCAACCACATGATATTGGCATTTACTCCAATACCTACATTTATATCCCAGTTGGAAATACTCTTGGTTTTAGAGTGTTACCGGTTGAGTCATTCCCTTGGGTGAGTAATTTTTCCCCAAGGTAGGCCATCTAAGATAAAGAAAAGTGAATAAACTTATTCATAGTTCGATCGACCTTTGTTTAGAAACAAAGGGAGAACACATGCCATAAGTTCATTTACACTCACACAAGATTTTGTTCAATTTTAAACCCAAAATGAAGTGTGGAGGTGATTGCTTTATCTCAACCTAAAATCATGAAAAAGGCCTTTTGAGTCTCAAGATCGCTATAAAGCGCGAGAGAAGTGAATACATCCTTTTCCAATGAAGTTAGTTTAAGTAATCCTTTACAAAGAAAAAGTTACACTTGTTCATTTTAAAACCACAAAGCAATCATGAATTATTTTTAAAGCACCAAAGGACAAATGAGAGTTGTTTTGTTCAATTGTTAACCAAAAAACAAACTATATTAAGTTGTAGTCCTAATGTTCATTTTAAACCTTTGAAAAAATTGAAAGGATTCTTTTTTAAAGCCCAAATGAAATTAGTGTTCTAAGCAAAAAGGAATAACAGTTTCCTCAGAGTGTTGAGCAAACACTAAAGTGTTTAAAAACACTTTGATTTGGTGAAATACTATCATCATGCTTCTCCTTCTTTTGTTTTCAATTGATCCAACCTAAAAGAATGAAAACCAGTTAGATTCTCCAAAAACACAGAGGTTAAAAAGCAAAAAAATAGAAGATAAATTTATCATTTATCAAAAATAACGTGCTAAAATAACATTTCAACTTTTTCCTCCCTGCCAGCGGTGCAGTCCATGACTACATCACAGTTTGATTTCTCAGTGGTGTTGTACAATGCCACTTACCAATCAATGACACTCTATGCCTAGAGTAGTGAGCTCAATTGCATCACACTTTTTCCCATTGTCATTGTTTAAAATTTAAATTCAAAAAATTTAGGTAGGATGGCTAAAGTGTCAGAGTTTGATTTGTCAACAACACTATACAACAACATTGGAGATCCAGTGGTGCTAAAACAATGACACTAAGCTTCCAATCTTGGAATTTTCCTATGCACAAACAGAAAAGCGTATTGAGAAAAACATGATTAAAATGAGATTATGCCCTCCCTCTAGTGCCAAATGTGAGAACCCCAATCCTAACACCTACAAAAAAACAATAACAAACACATTAGATTAGAGATTGCAAGCAAGAATAAGGATTCCCCATGAAATTCATTCACCAAGCTCAAATTAGGAAAAAAAAGCAATGAAGAACACAATGAAAACACAAAAGAAAGATTGAATCCTAATTAAACTAGAAAACTCGTGATCCCCATGGGGGAATTGGTGCCAATTTGATGTGAAAATTGGCCCTTTCCCAATTCCTATGATGCAAGCTTGATGTGTTGATGATAATTGATCCTCTTTGATGATGTTGAAGAGTGCTCCAAGCTAAGAACCTGCATAACCTAGCTAAGATTCAATGATTATGGATGGAATTTGATAGATATTTGAGCATGGTAACTTTGCATAATTTGTGGATGATCAAATGAAGAGAGGAGCTCTTTAGTAATAGATGCTATTGAAGGATGAATGTCCAAATTTGAGCAATGTGGGACTAACATTCATCCAATGGAAAGATACCAATTGTAAATCTATGAGTGGATGGAAGATGTGCAAGTTTTGAGGATTGTGCCAATAAATGCCTATTTTTGAATTTTGAAATTGTTGAAATGACATGCAAGAGGAAAGGGAAAATGCATTAAATGCCACTTGGCTCAAGGAAAAGGATATGTAAGATAGAGTAAATTCCTTGCTGGATGTACATGTCAACTTAAAATTTGAATTCAAACTTGGAGGAATATTCCAAAAGATTCCTTGTTGAGGAAAATAGGAGATTTAATAAATGAATTAAATCTATTTTAATGTACAAGTGGTAAATGCTAGAGGATGGGACGTGATAAGAGATTAAATTAATCAAGTGTAATTAATTTAATGAGAGGGATTAAATTATGTGACTTATTTGACTTAGATTTATGATTTTATTTAAATCAAATAAAGAGAAGAAAGTGATAAGAGATTAATTAAATAAATATTTTGATTTATTTAATTAAAAGAGATGATGGTTAGATTAAATTAAACAAGGTTTTAATTTATTTAATTTAATAGATAGACTTTAGAGATTTAATCAAATAACATTAATTATTTAATTAAATAGGATAATTAGGTCAGATAGGTTGATTTAAATACTGAGAGAGGATGACTTAATTAGATAACTAGTTTACTTAATTAAGAGAGGAATATTGAGGAATTTAATCAGATAAGGAGATTTGATTAAACAGTTAGACCGAAAGATGATTCAGGATGAACTGATGTTAGTAGTCAAGATTAGGTGCACAATGTCAATCGATACATTTTACATGTCTACAGAATGTTACTAGCTTATCATTGTTTAGACTGATCCCTGAATGCAATCTTGATGGAGGATTAGGCTTAATAAGGAAAAAATAAGTTGAAATCACTTACCCAATAGTCCAGTATGCAATTCTAGTTATTTCACTACCAATTCTTGGTGACAATGATGTCTCCACTACTGCAATTGATCTTCCATTGGACATGATTGAGAATAGAACATATTACGACCTCTGGTAGTTGATCCAAAAATAGTTGTTGAAAAATCTAAGAGATATCAAGGATAAGGATTATACATTTAGGTATCGTACACTTCTCTTATGCTTAGTCTTCTATTTTATGAAGGAGATTCCCAGAATTAACAAATTCAACTAGGAAAATACTACAACAATCACTTATTAGATTGAGGAACTAATGCAAAGCATTGGCGAATTAGATGCATAAGGAGATGCCCACACTGCATTCTTTGGTAAATTCTAGAGATAGATGAATAGAAGGAGAGTTTCTAGAGAATTAATCAAAAATTAATAGAATAACATAATATTTATGGTAACCACTGATAGTTGCATTATCAAGGTAGTTGAACACAGAATTTCATGGATACGTGAGTTTGGATATAATATTGAGAAGGAAAATGTTGTTGGTTGCATTCAATTATTGATTAATAGCCCTCGAGACCCTGGAAAACCTAGGTTTGGAACTTACTTTAAAATCACTAAAGCTCTTATAAAGATACTCAACCTCTGAAAAATCAATGTATGTCTCTAGAGAGAAAGGAATATTCACATAATTTCATAAACTAGTTGCACATGTTGAACCTACTCCAAGAAGACTCAAGGAGCTAGCCAAGAGAAAAGGAAAACTCCAGTTTGTTCCTAGCATAGTCACTAGATCATCATAGGCCACTATGGTAAGCACAAGTTCATTAAGTAGATAAATGAAAGTCCACTCACTGCATTGCACTTGATAGACTCAAAATCATTGAAAAGTGTGAGGAAGAAGTCAAATTTTATTTACATTCTATTGTACTTGGCTTGATGTAATTCAAAGAATCAAGAATTTTGACAAGAATTTCAAAAGCACAATTGAAACTCAAATCAAGTTTGTATCTAACACATTTAATCTTGCTCTTGATTTGGATGATTATACTTGGTTTAGACTAACAAGGATGCGTGAAGAATACCTTGCATATCACAAAGAGAAAGGGTGATGAGGGCCATACAACACAAAACTAGCACAAATCACAACAAAAGATACCAACATAGATGATGTGAGACAAAAAATTGAGTCACTTTCAATTTTTTTTAAAAATAAAATTATGGATTCAAAGCTTACATGCTACTATCTCATGGGCTTGATTCATTACAACAAAATCAACTTTGAAAAGAAAATCTACTATTTAGAGCCACAATTTGCACTATTAGGGCCACCTTCTACAACCCCAACTTAACCCTTTTATTTTCCCTAATAACCACCCTAGAATCTTCTAGAAAGTTCAAATTTAGACTTTTTGTTTTGGTGCTAAAAGACTCATCATTTAATTTATGGCCTAGGATGAATTTTTTATGAAATTCATTTTTTAGAGGACCAACTTTGAGAGGCCATAACTTTTGATCTTGGTATTTGATTTGCTATTATTTCATATCATTGGAAAGCTCTTGACAAGCTTTACAACACATAAATTGACCATAGGTCAGTTTTGTTGGAAACATAAAGGAATACAACTGAGAGGGTGGGGGTGAATCAGTTGTCACAAAAATTTAATCTTTTTAAACTTATTAACCTTATTATCAGATTTTCATTAATAACCATGGACGCATAAATCATCAACACATCAGAAAAAACATAACACCAATATTTTTTTATGTGGAAACCCTATTAAGGGAAAAACCATGATGTAGGTTAGTCCACAACATTATACCCTATTAAAATTATAAAGAAGAATAAATGGGGAATGTAAATGCACTCAAGCACACTTCCTAGAGCTCACTACTTGATTACAACAAGGCTTATTGCCCAAAGGAAGACACACTGTCTTACAGAAACATTCAAATTACATCTATAGGATTTTGAACTGAGAAAATAGTATCTGGTAATGCCCGATTACAGTTTCGGTTAAGCACATGAACACTTCTTCACACTCTGCTCATTTTTCTTCACACTTTACTTCTACCTTCAAATGATTGGGGCATTATTCACACATATCATACACATTCATTCCTTCAAATGGAATAAACAATCACTTATATATATCTACAACAAGAAATTACATCGCTACATGTCAACTTTAAAATAATAAGACATATGCAAACTGTCAGCTCAAAACAATAAATAGTTTTCAGTGTGAATTGACCAATGTTGGCCACAACATAATCAAGACTAAAAAAAAAAATCTTCAAACATTAAACACCTTGAAAAATTATTCTACAAATATCCACAACATGCTACCATCACCTTGTCAACCATGATCATGAAAAACATGAACACAAGAGAAAATCACCAATCAATGTGAACATGCAACACAAATAGAGAATGATCTAGAAAAATCCACAAACATTAAGAATCACCAAAGAAGCATCTACAACAACTAAACTTACTAGAATCACAACATATTCATTCAAGAACACCAACTAAAGCAACAAAATGATTGTCAAAACATAACTACTCATTACTAGAACAAATATTCATGCAAATCTATAAAAATTAATGTGGATGAACTAGATATACTCAACAACAAACCCTTTAATCCACAACCTCTTATCATCAACATACCGAGCTTGCCAACATACAGAACTTCACTGCATCACTGACAACCTGCAACTTATTCCATTACAATTTTCTCAATATCCTTGACATATACAACCTCTAATGATATTAATGCCAATAGTGTTGACATCAATGACAAAAAAATATCAGCAACATCCAACAGTCCCCCTTTGGCACTAATGGCAATACATGATGTGAAAAACACCATTAACGTAACTTTCTCCTAACACTTCCCCCCCCTTGGATTTTGACTCTTTTCTCCATAACTCTTCTCCTCACAATGTTTTTCACTACTCTATTCCCCCTCTGATATCAATGAAAAAGATACACACGAGCTTTGAACCACATATCTAAACATTTGACTACTTCCCCTAAGTAGCAGCCACCACAACATCAATCTGGATGAAGATATGATTATGAAATGCATGGATTGATGCAAGTCAATGCATCTTAGTTCTGAATAGGAGGGGTAATCACCCCTAACTTCCCTCTGAGATACTTAGAAGTATCCTTATTCAGAGGCTTGGTAAATATATTTTCAATATGTTCCTTGGTAGGAACATTCTCCAATCTAACTTCCTTTTCACTCACTTTCTCTCTCAAAAAGTGAAACTTGATAGATATATGCTTGGTCTTTGAATGCAGCATCGGGTTCTTAGAAATGTTAATTGCACTTGAATTATCATAGAATATAGCAATAGGTTCATCATACACAACTTTGATATCTTTCAACATTTGCTTCATCAATAATACTTGAGTATAATTATTAGCAACAACAATGTATTTTTCCTCTACAATAGATAAAAAAATGACATTCTACTTCTTACTTAACCATGAAATTAGCTTCTTTTCTAAGAAAAATGCACCACCACTAGTAATTTTTATGTCATTCACATCTCCTACCCAATCAACATTAGTAAAGGAACTCAAAGTAAAATCATCATCTTTAGGATACCACAGACCAAAATTAATTGTCCCCTTCAAGTATTTGGAAATCCTCTTCACAATAGTCACATGAGAATCATTAGGATCAACTTGAAATCTAACAACAATGCATACATCATTCATGATATCAGGTCTAGTTTGAGTCAAATAGAGTAATCCATTAATCATTGATCTGTATCTAGTTTGATTTGCTTTCGGAGAATCATCATCTTGTGTCAACTTGTATTCTGTCACCATAGGTGTACCAACTAGCTTTGAATCTTCCATACCAAACTTATTTATTAATTATTTCACATACTTGGACTGAGATGTAAATATCCCTTTATCTAAGTGAGTAATTTGAAATCCCAAAAAAAAAATCATCTCTCCAATCATAAACATCTCAAACTCGCTCTGCATCTCATCAATAAACTTCATGCAAAAACCATCATCTCCTCCCAAAATGATATCATCAACAAAGACTTCAACAATCAAATATTTATCATCATCAATCTTGAAATAAAAATCATGATGAGGTAAAAATAACCTCATTAGTATAATGGGCTAAATGTGTAAGTCTAAACCCTTTAGCCTTAATAACCTTTCCAATTGATTACCTTTAGGGAAAATAAGTGCTCTCTTTTTATGAATAAGAGTACAAACTTTATTTCTTAAAGTTGATCGAATTTAACTAACTTATATTGATTTAATGGTCTAGTATTTGAGAATTTTCTAGGTCAACTCCACTCCCAATCACATTCTAGTTAGAAGGAAAATGAATGCGGATGTTGACACTTTTGGAAACCAACAAGCGGGCGTCAAAATTCTAGGAGCACATGTTTTGGCCAAGTCTTTATAATTCTGCTATTTTTAAGCTTCAAAAAATTTATGGCTATGTGAATCATCTTTAATATTGTATATCATGGTATTTAAAGTCTCTTTTACCATGGCAAATCTATTGAAAGACTTGATCGATTGAAAAATAGGATTTTGATAGTCATTTTTCATATAAATATGTAACTGTTACAAATAATAAAGAATATTATCATTATGCTCCCAATTTTTCTTTGAGTAAAAACTACCATATGAATATGAGTTTTCCCACCACTCGTTGAATTACTGTGTAATATCAATGCATCTATGGAATGAAGTAACCAAGAGATTTTTCTAGTGCATGTGATCTGAAATAGCTATAGTCACACTCGAGAGTTAGCCACTCGAGGGTTATAGATAGATAAGTATTTTGTTTCCTATTTTGTATTTTCTTTTAGTAGATAATAGTTAAATTTTCATTTCATTTTAATGAGTATATTTTATACTGCTAGTGTCAATCCTGTCGGTTGTAACTGATTTCATAGTTTCTGAGCTTAACATTTGAATGTCTGGAGCACCTTTCTTTAGTTGATTCTAATTAATGATTTTATGATTAGTAGTTGGCATGTTATCTTTTGCAATAGATAAATGTTTCCTAATTTATTTACAATCTTTACTTCTTCTGTAATTTATGCATTCTTTAGATTAATTGTTTCCATGCTTTCTAGTTTAATGGTGATGCTTTTTAGATTCTTAGTTTTCTATTTTTTGATTTGAGTTATTTTCCCACTTTCTAGATAGATGAGTTATTGCTTTTAAGATTAGAGGCTTCTTAGCTTAGAACTTTTATTTAGTTGATTAGTGCTTAAGAGAGAAGTTGATATTTCCTTTATTGCATACATTCATTGGACAATACCTGGCCGATATATTGATGTGTTTATTCACTAAAGTGTTAGGACCTAATGACAGTCTACCACTTTTGGGTGTCATTTTTCTAGTGTTAGTAGAAGATATCTTGAATACCTATCTTAGGGATAGGAATAGTTCCATGGCTTCTTTTGTGCATGGTCAGGAAATGAGGCACCCATGGAAGATTCATACAAAACCCCCCCAATTGATGTACCAACAACCAATAGGGAGGAAGAAAACTTAGACCAAGAACTTACTGAGGAATTGACCAAATAGGGTCAACCTGAGACCTTCCCATATACCCCAAAAAGAGAATGAATAGTGGTCAAGGATCATATTCTTTTGCAAACTCTTGAACCTTCTGCCACTAAGCAAGTTGTGGAAGAGAATCACATCCCTTTCAACACCATGGGTGACCATAAAAATGTTGAAAATAACCACAACAATAATAACCCCCACCACACACATTCACTTATCCAATTGCTATTGATGTAGATGACAATACGACAATGAAAAATATCTCGCTAGCCCTCTTTCCAACATTTCAAGGTTTATCTACTGAGGGCCCTAATCAATTCTTATTTGAATTCAAAGTCTTATGTCATACATATGACTACAAGAATGATAATCAAAAACTAAAACTTTTCCCTTCCACTCTAAAAGACTCAACTATGCATTGGTTTATGGAGCTAGCTTCTCAATAGATAACCTCCTAGGACATTGAAATGGAGTCTATATTTTTGTAGAAATAGCAAAATTACTACAAGGTGAGTGATAGAAAAGAACTATTCAAAATAAGGAAAAATGAGGATGAAAGTTTAGAAGATTACCTAGATAGGTTTATCTTCTTGTCCAAACCCTGTGGTGGAGAATTCATAAGTCTTGATATTTTAAAGACCTTATTCCTAAAAGCTCTTGATGATGAAGCTCAAAGGATTTTAGACTTAATGAGAAAAGGAGACATGTCCCAACTGAGACTAAAAGAAATAATAGAATTGTGTCGGAACTTCTCCCATACTCATGGAAGTATTAGGAATTCCACCCCCTTATGTGGTTCTAATGACATAAATAAACTTCGTGAGGAATTGGCTAATTTCAAGACTGATATTTGTGTCCAACTAAACACCACCTTAGACAACATACAAGCTAAAACCAAAAATCCTGATACCTTGTCTATTTATTGCCCTAGGTGTTGAAACAAACATTTGCTTAGAGGGTGTCCCTTGGAAAAAGTTGACAATATTGATGTTTGTCAAGTATGTGACAAGAACCACCCCATCAATCAATGCAAGGTATTGAATGCTATAAAAAATTCCAAGAAAAGAACAACACGAGTCTAGGAAGAGGTGAATGTTTTCAACCAAAGAATTGGAGGTAATTTTTCCTATGGCCAAAATTTGAATCCTAACTAGTGGCACCATTCAAATTGGAACAATAATCAATGGGAAACACCTTGGCCTTAGGCACCACCACCAGCACCCTCTAACTCAGGAACCTATCCTTGGGGACTAGTGAACTAGACAAACCAATCTTGGGGTAACCCTTAGTGGCCCAACCAATCTCAACAACAATGGTACCCTCGAAATCTCTTTCCTCAATGGAATCAACCCCAACATTAGTTTTATTTTGGTCCTAGGAGGATGCCTACTCAAAAAACTCTCTTACCACCTCCCCAGAACACTCACCAGACTAAACAAGTTAACCAACTACCACTGCTAGCCCAAATAGTCCCTAATCCAAAGAAAAATTATCCAAACACTTTGGTGTATTCCACCAAACAAGACAATGCCACTAGAATTAATGCAATACACTATGAAAACCTATAGTTGAGGTCTAGTAAAACACTTTCACAATCAACTATCGAAGAAAAAATAGATGTACCTATCAAGAAGTTTGCTAAGGAAACAACAATAACACCCATTCTTGTATAACAAACCCAAGACACTACGCAACATGAGATCGACCCACCATCTTCAACAAGATATTTTGACCTACCTCAAGAGGAGGAGGGTCAGTCTCTAATTGAAGTTCTAAAAAATCCTACACCTAAAGAAAAACCAAATCCCCTTTTCTAGAGCAATTGAAACCAATTTCTGTGAAAGATGCTTTGAAAACAACTCCACCTACAAAAACTACATTAATATAGAAAATTAAACAGCTGTAGATTGAAGTTCCCTTGCTACAAGTGATTAAAGATATCCCTAAGTTAAACTAGTTGATTAAACAATTGTGCATCAAAACTCTAGGGAGGAAGCCAAAATGAATCAACACTATTCATATCAATGGATACCTAGCTGATTTTTTATCTAGAACAATCACTTCTCTAAAATATTATGACCTAGGGAGTCCACTCATAATATTAATAGTTAACGAGGTAGCAATACCCAATGCTTTAGTGGACCTCAAAGTAACCATTAATGTAATGATTGTTGATGTGATGGAAAATTTAGGACTTACTAATCTATGCCCCACAACTACAGTCCTAAAAATGGAAAATCAATCCATAGCTATTGACAAAGGCATCATTTAAAATGTTCTTGTCAAGGTGGACGGATGGGAATATCTAGTGGATTTCCAGATAGTTGAAAACTTATGCCCAAAGACAGTTATCCAATAAATTTAGGACAACCATGGTTGGCTATGTTTGCAGCCAAAATTGACTGCAAGGAGGGAGGAATGACCATCTCCCATGGATCTAACAGAATTTTTTTTTTTTTGTATCCTCCTATTAAGCTTGCCCCGAACATAGTAAGGTATGGGTTGATGAACCAAAAATTCCTACTAGATAGGAAAATTTGGCTTCACTGGCCATGGTAGTCATCAAAAAACACAATGAAGAATTAGAGGTTGAATTAGAGAACGGTGTGGGAAGTATTGCAATAGACTCCAACAGTGAAGAGATGCCATACATAGAAGAAATCCTAAGACACCTAATCAACATAGACCAAGAAGAATTTGATGATGCTAAGTTTATTGTATTGCATTTCCCTTTGATGAACCTAGTTCCAAAAACTTTCCATTTCTTTGTAGATATTACTTGGCTTCATAAAACTATACCGCACAACTGCCCACTTAACACACTAACAAGGCCTATTCACACTGTCACATCCAATTATCCTAGAGTCAAAACTATTATGTTACTGTCAGGAAAAAAATTGAACATCAATAGTTGGTTGACTGAGATGGAATAACAAGGACTATTTGATACCTTGGTGAGTAGATCTAAAGTGTTCACTTAGGACTACAAGGATATGAGAGGGATACACCCTAATGTTTCCACGCACCATATCTAGACTAAGGATGTTTGAACTATTCACCAACCACAACGTAGACTCAATCTTTCCCTCAAATACATCATTAAAACTGAGATTGAGAAAATCTTGCAAGTATGATTTATCTACCCAATTTTTGACAGCAAGTGGATGTTACCCTTGGTTGTAGTTCTAAAGAAGAATGGGAAGTGGAGAGTTTGTGTAGATTATAGGGAGATCAACAAAGAAACACACAAAGATTATTTTCCCCTACCATTTATGGACCAATTGCTAGATAATTTGGCTAGGAGAAAATATTTTTCATTTTTGGATGGATTTAGTGGATATAACTAGATACAGGTAATAGTGGAAGAGCAGGACAATATGACCTTTACTTTCCCTTGGGGGGAATTTGCATATAGGTTTCTTCCCTTTGGGATATGTAATGCTCCTGCCATGTTTTAGAGGGCCATCCTGGCTATTTTTTTGAGCTAGTAAATGAGTGTGTGGAAGTCTATATGGACAACTTCATTGTATATGGTTCAACCTTCGATGAAGCTCTCAAAAATCTAGAAAAATTGTTAAAACGATGTGAGGATTATCGATTGTCCCTCAGTCACAAGAAATGTTAAATCATGGTGGAACAAGAAATAGTGCTAGGACATCATATTTCAGTCGAAGGGATTAAAGTTGATTCCAAGAAAATTAAATTCATACAACAACTTGAGATCCCAAAAACTAAGACTAATGTTAGGAGTTTGTTAGGGCATGTTGGATACTACCAAAGATTCACATAAAACTTTAGCAAAATTGCAGCCCCAATGTTTTCTCTCCTTCATAAAAATGTAGACTTCATTTGGACACTTGAGTGTCAGTCCTCATTTGAAATTATCAAAAAGAAACTCATCTCTTCCCCTATCCTACAAGGACCTAACTAGAACCTTCCATTTCACATTTATGTTGGCGCATCTGATGATGCCATTAGAGTGGTTCTAGGGAAAGGAGATGAGAATGGATGGAAGTATGCTATATATTTTATTAGCAAAAATATGATGCCAATAGAGAAGAATTACACCACAATAGAGAAATAATTATTGGTTGTAGTACACTCCATCAAGAAATTTAGGCATTATGTCACAAGATATAAAGTTACAGTGCACACAAACCATGCAGCCATCAAGTATCTCATGAATAAATCAGTGGTAAATGCAAGGATAATTAGGTGGTTACTCCTCCAAGAGTTCAATGTGACAATTGTTGAGAAACTAGGGAAGTCCAATGTATTCACAAAATTCTTATCCTAGATAAAACATGATGGTGACTATACTCTAGTATAGGATGAATTCCCAAATGAAAATTTGTTTTCCATCTCCACTAAAACTCCCTTGTTTGTTGATATTGCGAATTACTTAGCCACCACAGAAGTACCACCTCATTTTTTGTCAGAATAGAAGAATTGCCTTGTAAGAGAGAGTGCCCATTTTAAATGGATTAATGGAATATTATTTTAATGTGGACCTAATATGGTTTTACAATGGTGTGTTAGGGAAGATGATACCTATAGTATCCTTAGGGCCTATCATGATGACCCTTCTAGAGGGCATTATTCTACTAAAAATACAACTCACAAGATTTTGGGAGTAGGATACTATTGGCCTTCAATGCATAAGGACATCAAGAAGTACGTTCACAGGTGTGATGAATGCCAAAACGTAGGAAGACCAACTGCATCCAATGAAATGCCCTTGCAACCTCAAGTAGTCCTTGAACCATTTGAAAAGTGGGGATTGGATTTTATCGGCCCCATAGACCCTCCTTCTCAAGGAAAAGAGTATATTGTGGTTTGTACCATGACTAAGTGGGTGGAAGTGCAAGCACTACATGTTGTTAGGGAAGAGCAGGTAGTTGACTTTCTTTATAACAAAATCTTTCTCGTATTTGGGGCTCTAAGAACAATTGTTACAGATCAAGGCCACAAGTTTATGTCTAAAGTCCTATTGGCACTAATAGATCACTTCCAAGTAAGTCACAAGAAGTCCTCACCCTACCACCTATAGGAAAACAGACAAGTTGAGGTCACTAATAGGGAACTAGAGAATATGTTGACAAAAATGGTCTCTTCGAGAAGGAAATATTGGACTAGGAAACTACCAGAAGTTTTCTAGGCCTACAACATGACCTGGAAGTCAACCACTGGCTATATCCTCTATGAGTTAGTCTTTTGGAAGAAGCCCCTCTTTCCCATTCAATTTGAGCTGCAAACCCTTAGGACAGTCATGGAATTGGGCATGGATCTTAAACGAGCTCAAATCGAGAGTCTTACAACTTAGTGAGCTAGAAAAACTCCATTTGGACGTTATCCATCAAACTGAACTAGTCCAACAATAACGTAAGGTTTGGCATGAAAAACATATCAAAGAGAAATAATTCCATACCAAAGATTGGGCATTATTATTCGATTCCAAATAGAAGGATCATCAACGGAAACTCAAGACACACTAGCTTGAACCATACAAGATTTCTAAAGTGTTTGCTAATAGCTCGGTCAGATTAAAACTAATTGATGGTGACACCCAAACTCTTACGGCTAATGGGCATCAATTACACATCTACCATAAAATAGTTAATAATGAGGAGTTTACAAAAATGGTAGAAACACAAGGAGAAATCCATTGCATTGAATTTGTTGTGGTAGGTTCAATATAGTCAATATAGTTGTTAAACAAATTACCCAAGTATATATATATATATAATTTTATTTCTTAAAAAAATTCTTCAATTTCTTCATCAACTCCACCATTAGGACTTAGTTGAATTTTTTTTATATTTTGCAAGACTTCATCATTTTCCAAACCCAATTCTAGCACACCCTACTGTGATGCTCTAGAATTTGCTAGCACAACTATTGTGATGCTCCAGAATTGTTGTTGTGATGCTTTGAAATTGTTGTTGTAATGCTCTGGAATCTACACATGAGATTGTCTCCAGCTCTCATCCTAATCTTGTATTCTGATGCATCACTCAATATTACTTTGGAAATTCAAGGCCAAAGTATCATTATTTTCTTCCTTTTGGCTACATCTTTTCAACGATGCTCTAGAATGTTGTTGTTTCTCTTCTGACTTCATCTTTTTAGTGATGCTCTAGAATATTGTTGTTTCTCTTTTGGCTACATCTTTTCAATAATGCTCCAGAATTCTACTCGGATACCTTGTAATTTTTTTCATATGCTCTAGAAAGTTTGGTTGTTAATTCGGCTGCATCTTTCAATGATGCTCTAGAAATCTTGGTTCCTACCCTGGATACATCTATCAGCAATGCTCTAGAATCCTCAATCTAGCTACTCTATTATGATGAAATCTTTCTATAGTAATTTTGGAACTCTTTTCTTCTCTACTTCGGGTGCATTACTTGATAATGCTCTGAATTTTTTTATAAATTTTGTCTTTCCATATTTTTTAAATTTTTCCTAAGTTCCACACATGCCCATCCTTTAATGCTTCTTTGATATTTTTCCCCTTATGAGTAATCCACTACATCATATGAAATATTTCCATAATAAATAATATTATTATGGTATCTTTTTTTCATAATATTTTCCATCATTACTTCAACCATCCCATCCATGCCATTATTATCCACTACCACCCTTGTCAACCATATGACTATCTAATTATGTCAGCAAAGGTAAGTGACATTGGATCTAACAACAAGACCTAAAGTATATGCAAATTTATTTATTAAGAGGGTTAGTATTTATTTTAAATAAAGGTTAATTAATTGGCATGATCTGTTCCCCTTGTAGCTTTGAAACTTGTGCCCTTTACATGATTGGTAAGAGTATGGAAGTAGTTGTAATTCCCCATGAAAGGTTGTCATCATTATGTAGTAAGGTGACAAGCAAGCTGGTAATTAATTCTTTCCTCATTGAGTATATTGACACAAAACTCTTTTTCCATCTGTAATTCAGAGAATCAAGCATTCCAAAGTTCTATAAAATTTCACCAGGGAACAAAGGAAATGGGAGCTGCTAAGAAAAAATTTGAGCCAGCTTTTGTAATGCCATTACTGGCATTAAGCAATATATCAAATTTATTTCAAAGGGTTGGATAGTTGGACTTTGTGAAACAATTTGAAGGGCACACAAAGTAGCTATTGAAGGAATTTGTTGAGAATTTTGTAGATGGGAAGACTGTGGTGTCATGGAAAACCATTCCGGATTAGTACAAAAGTCCTTGCTCGTCTTTCTAGTCTTGAGAATAAAGGAATTTATTTAAATGAAAATACCCATTTACCTTATCAAAAGTTAATAGATTTATTCCATAGGAAAGGGGAACCCTAACCTATAATGACCATAAAAACTAGGGGAAAAATAAGGGAATTCATAGAATGTATATTCCAGAAACCTAGAGGTTTGTTGTAGCTTGAATTATTAAATATTTAACTTGTGAGGGACAAATAAATATAGTAGTGGGACCCCTTTTCCACCTACTAACTCATTTATGCCATGACACTGAGGACCCTACTCTTAGGGTAAATTTACTAGCTTTTATTTGTCATTCAATCACCTCTATGTTAGAAAAGTATAAAATTGAGATAGGGCCCCTTAAACATCATGGTCTGATACAGTTAATATGTAAATACCATTTCCAACACAAGCCATAGAAAAAGTGGAAAATATTTCTGTGGAAATTTGAGAATGAAGAGTTAGGGAGGCCACTTGAGGAAGGAGAATCCTCTAAACAAAATCAATAGTCTATAGAGGAACCCTCCTCAAAGGCATTAGGTGCCTTTGAATCCCAATATGCCTCCATGGTTCCTCATGGTGATGCATTGGAAACCTTGCTAGATGAATTAAAAACCCTAGGAAAGGAAGGGGAGGTGGGAATTTCACATTCTAGAGAAGAGGAGGAACCCCCTTGGAAGAAAAAGAAATGAAGTAATTTTTTTTTCAAATAACTCCTCCTCTACGAAGGAGTAAATGGTTATCTTTAGGGTCCAGTGAAATCAAACCCCAAGATATAAGCAGTAGTTCATAAAGGAAAAATGCTAGGACTCCAATAAAGGTGGTAAAAATTGATAGTCCACCTAATAATGAGGCAATAGATTGAACAAAAGAGAAATGGGATGAACTTCCCAACAAAAACAACAAAGAAACCCTATTGCCTAAAGAACAGAAAAGTGAAAGAACACAATCGCCATAGTCAGAGTAGAATGAAGAATGGTATAGTATACCTGAATTTCTGGAAAGAGTGCCTTAGGAAACTCCACATACATATTTCTCTATGGAATACTAAGGAAGAAGAAGACACGCCTCATATTTATGGAGAAATTCCTTGCTTCTCCTTACCTAAAGAAACTGAAGAAGGAAGTATGCCTCATATTGAGAATACATAAAAGATAGAAGAATTGCTTCATGAGAGCACTGAAACAAAAAATGCACCCCATATTGATGAAAAAGAGGAAGAAGTTCCTCACTCATCCCTTCTTGAGGACAACAAAGAAGAAAATTTGCCTCATCTTGATGAGGAAATTCCTCATGCATTCTTTTGTGTGGACATATGGGACAAATAATCTTGTCAGGGAAATGAGCAATTAGAAAAGCTAAAGATAGAAATTGAACGGTTAAGAGCCAGGTTGTAGAGTCATGAGGCACAAATTACCATTGTCCATAAAAGAAATGAGGAATTTTCCAAGTTGAATATGCAAATGGAGGAAAAAGACAAGCTTATTGAGAAGCTACAATTCCATATCCAACAATGAAATCAACAAGGTAAGTAGAATTAGGACGCTCTATGTGAAAAAGAAAAATGTATTCAAGATTTGAAAAATATTTTTATATAATTATTTAGTAATTTTGAAGAAGAAAAGAATTGACAGGAAATTGATTAAATGCCTCTATGAGTAAAATTGTGGAGCTAGAACAAAGTTTGCAGGAGAGTGACACTTAATCAATCATGTAATCAAAGGGGATAGAAACTAAACCCATTGTTATAGATTGGTTCCAAGTACGTATTCCCCCAATGCTAATGAAATGGATAGAGAATTTTTACCTCTTGAAGGATGTGGAATTTTAAAATAATAGGTTAAAGAGGGAATTAGTCATGTTAAAAGAATTTTTCCATCATTCATATAGGGGTAAGCAGGATGCATGTGGAATTGATGAATTGCTATTAGCCTATAGAAGACCATCTAGGTTGTACTCCATGTTTCTTAATGAGAATCTTTTAAGATGAAAGTTGCAAATAATTCTACAAAATCAACCTCATGGCCCTAAAAAATAAGGAGTATGTAAAAGTATTTATTGAGTCACTTCTTGAACAACAAAATTTGTTGTGTGAGTTCATTGTTCACAATTTTTTCTTAGAAAAGTATACAAATTTCTTTATTAACTTCTTTGTGGGGAAGTAGAATTAAGATCATTCCTGTCCACTATGAAAAATCAATTTCACTGTAAAGACAAATCCAGAGAGTATGCTCAAGTAGAAAATAATATAGGCTTACAAATGTGATACCCTCAGAGGAAGCCTCTCTTTCAAGAAACAATTTCTGGGTCTCAAAAGTAAATAGAAAGTACAGGTCAAATACAATAGCAATCTTAGGCTATGTCATGATTACTTTCAAGAACAAGGGCCACATTTAATAGGACCAGCATGGCATGCGTGTGAAGAAATGTATAATCCTCTTCCCATGCATCTTGAAAGAGGGAAATAATTTCACCTCTTAATATCAGATGGTCCTATGGAAGAGAAATTGCTTTGGCCAAAATTCTAGAGGAATTAAAGATCAACTAGATTGGTATGAGGTACAGATCTTCCTTGCTTCTTTCACCACCACCTTTATTATACACCAACCTGGACCAAAGTGAGGAGAATTTTTCTAGGTGGAGACAAAGGGTCACTTTTCATCTTTGATTCTTGAGGAATCCATATATATTAGACATACAAGAAGATGATGTGTATGATCTCAATGCTAAGTATAAGGAAACGAATAGAAGAAATGATGGGCAGGGGACACACCAGAGAGTAGGAGGACCTACTTAGACTTAGGGAGGGGAGGAAATGATGAGGTGAAAATAACCTCATCAGAGTAATGGGCTCAATATGTAAATATAAACCCTTTAGCCTTAATAACCTTTCTAATTGATTACCTTCAGGAAAAATAAGTGCTCTCTTTCTATGAATATACATACAAATGTTATTTCTTAGAGTTGATCGAATTTAACTAACTTATGTTGATTTAATGGTCTATTATTCGAGTATTTCATACGTCAAGTCCACTCTGAATCACATTCCAGTCAAAAGGGAAATGAATGTGGATCTTGACACTTGTGAAAACCAGGGAGTAGGCGCTGAAATTCTAAGAGCACAAGTTTTGGCCAAGTCTTTATATTTCTATTATTTTACAATTTCAAAAACTTTATGGCTCATGTGAAGCCTCTTTAATATTGTATATCATGGGATTTAAAGTTACTTTTACTATGGGAAATCTATTGAAAGACTCGATCAATTGAAAAATAGGATTTTTATTAGTCATTTTTCATATAAATATTTAACTATTACAAATAATAAAGGAGATTATCATTATGCTACCAATTTGTCTTTGAGTAAAAACTACCATATAAATATGATTTTTCTCACCACTCTTTCAATTACTATGTAATATGGATGCAATTTTGGAATGAAGTAACTAAGAGATTTTTCCAGTGCATGTGATCTAAAGTACCTATAGTCACACCTGAGATCTAGACACTTGAGGGTTGTAAATAGATAAGTATTTTGTTTCCTATTCTGTATTTTCTTTTAGTAGATAATAGTTAAATTTTCATTTCATTTTCATGAGTATATGGTATATTGTTAGTATTAAGCCTATAGGTTGTAACTGAGTCCATAGTTTTTGAGCTTAACATTTGAATGTCTAGAGCACCTTTCTTCAGTTGATTTTGATTAATGGTTTTATGATTAGTAGTTGGATTGTTATATTTTTCATTAAATAATTTTTTCCTAATTTATTTACATGCTTTACTTCTTCAAAAATTAATGCATTCTTTAGATTAATCGTTTCCATGCTTTCTATTTTAATGAAGATGCTTTTTAGATTCTTAATTTTCTATTTTTTGATTTGAGTTATTTTCCCACTTTCTAGATAGATAATTTATTGCTTTTAAGATTAGAGGCCCCTTAGCTTAGAAATTTTATTCAGTTGATTAGTGCTTAAGAGAAAAGTTGAGATGTCGTCTATTGCATATAGTTATTAGACACTGCCTGGTTGATATATTGATGTTTTTATTCACTAAAGTGTTAAGACCTAATGATAGCCTATTAGATTACTATCAACAGTACCTTTCTTAAATCCAAGCTTCAACAAATACTTTTCCAATCTTGTATACCATGCTCTAGAGGCTTGCTTGAGTTCATACAGTGCTTTCTTCAACTGAAAAAATGTGTCTCCCTGATCAGTCAATTGAAATCCATCAGGTTGCTCAACATACACCTCCTCTTCTAGTTCACCATTTAAAAATGCTGACTTGAAATCCATTTGATAAACCTTGTAGTTTTTGTAAGCAAAATAAGTAAGAAATAGTATCACAACTTCAATCCTAACAGCATGAGTAAAATTTTCTTCAAAGTCAATTCCTTCCATCTAAGAATATCCTTTACACACCAATATTGCTTTATTTCTAACAAATTCACCTTATTCATTCAGTTTGTTTCTAAAGATGCATATAGTTCCAATTAAATTTTTGTCCTTAGGTCTAGAAACAATAATACATGTATCATTCTTCTCATTTTGTAGTATTTCTTCTTTCATTGCTTCTACCCAATGTTCAACTTTGCATGCTTTATTGGCACTATTAGGCTCAGTCTTTGAAATCAAACAATATTCTTTTATGATTCTTCTCCTAGTTTGAACACCTTTGTTCTTATCACCTATAATCTAATTTTCTGAATGATTTAGTCTTACATAACTTGGAGTCTTAGGATGTTCTTGAACTTTAGGCTCTTGTGATCTTACTTGTGCACTTTCACTAGTTCCTTCCTCTTGATTTTCTTGATTCATCAGAATGATCTGAACTTGATTTTGAGTTTGAACTTTCTTTCCTTTATCTGAACTATTATTCTAATCATCTGAATCATATCTATAGGCTCTAGAATTTTTGAATGTGTCATCATCAACCTTGACATTTGCACTTTCAACCATTTTCATCAATCTCTTATTATAGTACTGATAGGCCTCGCTTTTAGTAGAATAACCAAGAAAGATTCTTTCATCGCTTCTAGTATCAAAATTTTTTGTATCTTCATCTCTTTTGATATAGAATTTACTCCCAAATATTTTTAAATACGTAATAGTAGGCTTGTCACCAAACCATAGCTCAAAAGGGGTCTTATCGGTATCACCTTTGACTTATACCCGATTGAGAGTGTAAACAACAGTACTTACAACTTCTTTCCAATAGATATATGGAACATTTCCTTCTAGCATCATAGTCCTAGCAACATCTTGAATTGTCATGTTCTTCCTTTCCACAACTCCATTTTGTTGAAGGGTCTATGGGGTGGATAATTGCCTCTTTATCCCATGCTCCTCACAGAAAGAAGTAAACTCATCGGAAGTGAATTGACCACCTCTATTTGATCTCAGACATTTAATCTTTAGACCTATCTCTATCTCAACCATAGCTTTAAAAATCTTGAATTTCTCTATAGCTTCATATTTTTCCCTTAAGAAAGTAACCACATCAATCTAGAGTAATATTCAATAAGTAACATGAAGTACCTATCTCCTTGTAAACTTTTGATTATAGAAGGACCACAAAAGCCAATATGCATAAGCTCCAACACTTCATTTGAACAATAGTGTTTGCTTCAAAATGAAATTCTAGTTTGTTTCCCTAACTGGAATTCCTTGCATATAGTATTATTAGGTTTTATTAACTTACGAAGATCTCTCACAACCTAAGTAGAACTTATCTTGATAATATTATCAAATTTTACATGACACATTCTCCTATGTCACAACCAACTTTCATCAACTTGAGAAATCAGACAACTTTTACTAGCAACATTTAGGTGAAATATATTACCTTTTGTTTTTGTACCTGATGCAATCACATTTCTCAAACTCACCAATATTCTACAATTTCCATCCTTGAATTGAATATTTTATTCCTTGTCAACCATCTCTCCAACACTTAAAATATTATGTTTCAAACCTTCCACATATAGGACATCATCAATATTATACTTACCATCAAGAGAAATGGATCCTCTACCACCAATTGCACCAACTTTTTCATCACCAAATCTTACAACACCACCACCATACTTTTTCAAGCTCACAAATTTACTTTTATCACCTATCATGTGATGAGAGCATCCACTGTCAATCACCCATTTATCTTTTTCTTCAACTCTGGTTAATAGGGATTTCTCCTTATTTGTGCAACTAGAAAATTTAGTAGGGTTTGGATTATTTTCCTTGATAGTAATAAATAACCATTCATCCTCACTTACTTCCCTTTATCATATTCATCATATGTCACACCTTCATCAACAACATAATAACACTTTCTATGGAATCTAGGCTTGTTAGTTCTTGGCTTAGGAACACTTTCTAGACACCTTGATGCAAAATGACCTATTTTATTGCAAGAAAAAAATTTAATAGGAAATTTTACTTTATACTTAGCTTCTCCTTTGAATTCCTTTTTGACAATAAGTGCTTCAAACTCATCTAGTTTCTTTTCCTCTTCTTCAATCTCTCTCATTTCCTCCTCATACTTGAATATATTTCTACAATAACTTTCTCCTAGATCATATCTCTGCTTATTTTTCCTAGAGATAGTAGCTTTGAATTCAAATTTTGTCTTAGGAAGAACATCACCAAATTCACTTAACTAAAAAGTAGTAAGCTTACCAATCAACATATCTCTATTTACATTTTTCATAGTCTAGATCTCCTCATTAGCAATAGCTTTGTCTTTGTATGTAGTAGGCAAGGATCTAAGCACTTTAGCAACAATTTCTGATTCATCTAATGTTCCACTAGCACATATAATACTACACCCAAGTTCATGAACACTCTCTACATAAAAGAAGTAATGTTCTCATCATAACCCATTCTCAAAATTTCATATTTCCCTTTCAGGCTTTGCAACTTATCAATCTTTGCATGAGCATCACCTTCATACAAAGTTTCCAACTTTTTCCAGATCTAATAAGCAATCTTCAGATCCATAACATTTTTAATCATGTTGGAGCACTCATCAATGCTTTCTTGGCCCTGATATTGTATTCAACATCCTTAATCTCAATAGCAGTAGAAGGACCATTCTATGGGATAACATACCTATTCCTTTTAATGTTCCAGTAGGTTTCACCAATGCATCTCAAATGACACCCCTTTCGAGTCTTCCATAGAGAATAATTTGTTCCATTAAATTTCAGACTATCATTCTTATATGTCACCATCCTGAATCACCTCAAGCTATTAGACTTCTCGTGAGGAACTTGCTCTGATACCAATTGTTGGAAACACAAAGGTTGATAACTAAGAGGGGGGCTAAATCAGTTGTCATAGAAATTCAAACTTATTAACCTTATTCTTAGATTTTTTATTCAAGGGGTAAACACTTTTGACCTGAGCTATGAACCGGATACAACCATTCAACAATACCACCCCAACAGGGTTTGAACCTTGGTGGCAAGAACAACAATGCCACCTATAAACCAACACACCATGCCAATACTGGCGATCTTATTCTTATATTTGATTAATAACCATGGAAGCATAAATCATCAACACATTAGAAATACACATAACACCAAGATGTTTTAGGTGGAAACTCTTTTAAGGGAAAAACCATGGTGGAGATTAGTCCACAAGATTACACCCTATTAAAAGTATTAAGAAGAATAAATTGGAAATGCACATGCATTCAGGCACACTACCTAGCACTCAATGCTAAATTACAACAAGGCTTACTACCCAAAAGAAGACACACTATCTTACAAAAACATTCAGATTACATCCACAGGAATTTGAACTGAGAAAACAACATCTGCTAATGCCTGATTATAGTTCTAGTTGAGCACATGAACACTTCTTCACACTCTACTTCTACCTTTGAAATATTAGGAAATTATTCAAACATATCATACACACAGATGCCTTCAATTGAATAAACAATCACTTATATATATCTGTAAAAAGAGATTACATCACTACATGTCAGCTTCAAAATAGTAAAACATATACAAAGTGTCGGCCTAAAATAATAAATAATTTTCAATGCGAATCAACCAATGTCAGCCACAACATAATGATGATACAAAAAGAATCCTCTAACATGAAACACCTTCAAAAACTATTCCATGAAGATCCACAACACACTACCATCACCTTGTCAGCCATGAACATGAAAAACATGAACACGCAAGAGAAAATCACAAATCACGAGCACAATGGTCAATTTAGATGTGTAACACAGATAAAGCATGATCTAGAAACATCCACAAACATCATGAATCACCAAATAAGCATACACAATAATTGAACTTAATAGAATCACATCATCTTCATTCAAGAACACCAATTGAAGCAACAAAATGACTGTTAGAACACAATTGCTCATAACTCGATCAAATCTGCATGTGGATCTTTGAAACTTAACATGGATAAAGTAGATATACTCAACAAAAAACCCTTTAATACACAACCTTTGATCATCAATGTCTTGAGCTCGCCAACATACTGAACTTCATTGCATCACTGACAACCTGCAACTTATTGCATTAAAATTTTCCCAATATCCTTGACATATACAACCTCTAATGACATTAATTCCAATAGTGTTGACATCAATGACAACCACATATCAGCAACATCCAACAGGTTCTACCAATTTTTGAGCTATTTTGGGCCTCTAATGTTTTATATCTGAATTCGAGGTTGCATTGGAGAAATTTCTCAAGACAAAAAATTTAATTTCTCCTAAACCATGTAGGGTACTAAGGTGATTCTTTGACAATTGGAAACTTTTTTTGGCTCTGTTCCTCGGGGTAAATTTTCATGTCCATACAATCCTGTTTAGGCTGACTTAATAAAAATAGCAAGTGCCCTTTTTTCACTGTTTTTGACACTTAACAGTCTTATACCCCCAAAGTGCCATCATGGGACTCAAAAAACTAATGAAAACAAAAAAAATAAGTTTTCTGGCTGATGAAAGATTTCCCTACACCACTGGATGCTCTTGCATCAAAGGATAAATTATTGAATTGTATGGGAAGCTAAGAGATATGATAAATATTAAGTGCACTCCAATCTACTATGCTATCTTTGTAGCTAACATGACTTTGAATTCTAATGTTACTATTGAAAATATGGTTGAAGGAAAAGACATCTTAACTAATATTAATTATCTATGCATTGTATTGTTAGAGGTGAAAAGTCTTTAGGATGAAGGGAGATCATCATGGATAGGGATCCTTAGCAAGCTTTGAGGAGAAATTGCCTCTAATTGATCAATTATCATCACTATCTTTGGATTTACTTAGTAGGGGGAGAATTTTGAGTATTCAAGTATGTGCAACAAAACTATTAAAGCATTTATTTTCCTTTTCCATTATGTCAAAGGGGGAGAGAAAGAGATATCATGTGAAAAAATGATTTTTTTTTTTGAATAAAGAAGTTTCCATGTGAATAGCTATGGGGGAGAAAATATTTTTTTTGGTAGAGGTACTTTAATTGTTTTCACAACATTTGTTTCCATCAATGACAAAGGGGGAGATTACTAGAAATTGAGGGGTTGTCATTGATTTCAATAGATAGTAGAATTTTAATGTTTTTCAATATTCAGCTACTCCAATAATGAAAGTCTATTGATTCAGTATTTTAATCCGGATTATCCCATTTTTTCAGATCTACTTAGAAGCTTATAAAATACTCTATCTTGATATCTATTGCATCCACTGATATGGTTTCAGCTAACTAAGTTGTATGGTTGGAAATGTACATTTACCAATAGTTTGGGAACTAGTGTTATACATATATGTTGGATTTGTACGATAGTTTTTTGGTTCGGATTCTATCTCAAAAAAAGATATCTCTACAAGGATTTGTACATATGTTTGAGGCCATAAGATACATTCTACTTTGGATTTTTACAATGATATGTGAAGGCATTTGGAAGATATGAATGACAAAATTTTGATCTTTATTCTACTATGAGTTTTCATATAGTACATTGATGTGGGAGATTCCACATTCTCTCATATTTTATCATCCTACCATGTGGTGTTGAAGATAATAAATTCAATATTCTCTAAAGGATACCTCAATGTGTTAACAAGTTTTTGTGTTACATGTTTCATGGATTGCATATATGTTTTGATTTTTGATCTAACTCCGGCTGACCTAATTATACTGAGATGTACTACAAATGATAAAGGGATCTACCTTAGGTCCATTCCAACTATTTACATGTGAAGATGAATATGTTTTGAGGAATTTTTTGGTAGAATTAGTTTTGATTTGAAATGAGGATTCTATAATTAGGATGACCTAATTAGTGAACACACACACACATATATATGTAAGACATCCTAGGGGAAAATAAGTAGAGAAAAAGAGAAGGAAGTGTGTGTGAGTTACATGAAGGTAGAGAAGAGGGTTGGATAAGATGAGTATATAGGTGTGTTATTTATTGTAATTCACCAAAACTAAACTCCAACACAAGGAAGGTGTACTCTTTATTAGTTCATACCTTCGAAAGTGAGCCATAACTTTTATACTTCAACTATGAGCCCTTTAAGTACACTGAGTCCTAGTAGTGAGAAATTGTAATATTCTATATTTGGATATACTATATTGTGAGCTAATCATCATCGTGTTTTTTCCCATTTTTTGTTTTCCATGTAAAAATACTAGTTTTCATGTCTTGTCTTGATTCCATATTTTCTCTTGTTGATTTAGTAAATTTTTTGGTAAAGATTAAATGGATCTTATGTGAATGGTTTTATGGAATATTGATTCACCCACCTCATTATTTTTGGATGTTCAACAATACTTTGAGCATATAATGTGCATGATGTTGATAGGCTATCCCATGATAGTAACTATTGGTTACCCTCAAGCACACAACTACACCATAAGATAGATCTGGAATTTTTAGGATTTATGGTTTTGGAGGGTTAGATTTGATTATTTTGATGAGGATGACATAGTATAGAGATGCTATATGACCATAATATAGTGTTTATATCCAACAAAATAACTATTTATGATGCAATGAGAGGATATTGCTGGGGTGACATGATTATATAGTTTTTCCATTCTACTATAATTGCATCATGAGATAGTTTTGGTAGAGACAGATACCTCCTTGGACATGACCTACATATTTGAGAGTAAAAAAAGAGTGGTACACATATAGTATACATCCATTGAACTACTACTAATGACAACCTTTATAGTGATTCAAATGAGGACCTTGACCAAGCCCTAGCATCAAATTGAGAGGATGTATGTTCTATGATAGCCTACAAGCAGTGGTGGAGAGGAGCACAACCTATAACAATATTTCTTATGCAACACACTATTGGTGATAATGGACCTATTCTAGATCATAAGGAGGTGAGAGAGGATGTATCCATGGATATGGATACTAATCATGAGGATAGAGTGGTTGAGATGGTAGATGAGGAGGAGGGGTAGCAACTGATGGGAGATGAGCTATTTGATAATGCAGATTTCCCTAAGGAGAGACCTGTAGTTCCTCCCAAATTCACCCAATCATAACTACAAAGTGTAGTAGGAATGATATCCCATGAGAATGGAGGGATTAGTGGTGCTAGACCCTCTACACTTCCTACCCATTAGGAACATAATTAGTGGGATTGTGGCCTAGTAATGATGTATTCCTATTTATTATGTTTTAATTTCAAATTATAGATTTCTTATTATATCATGTCTAGATGTGTTTCATGGTTTACTTATTATAGACGATTTCTAGGAATGGCATGATTTTGTTATATTTGTCATCATGTAGATGATGTCCACCCTACCCAAATAATAGGCTACACGAGCAAAGCATGGGCCACCACCTATATCAAGGAACCATGTAGACCTATTTGAGTTGTTAACATGATGGAGGATAGAATATGAGTAGGACATGAGGGCCCTTGAGGATTACAAAGTTTGAGATGAGAAGATGAGAGATACACTTACAAAGCTTTATGTTTCCTATGAGGAGCTCTGAGTCACTTGAGCTCTGACTGAGAGTGAGTTAATGGATTTCCTAGAGTTAGAGGTCAAAAAAGTTGGAGGAACCCTCAAATTTCATGTTTCGTGTTGGTCTAAAAGTGCTTTGTATTTGGTATCCTCTTGGTCTGTCAAAGGTTAGGGTTTAGGGTTTTATGTGGGAGTTGTTATACTTTTAGGATTTTCTCCTTTATCTAAACCCTTGGTAGTTTAGTCTATTCCTTCATTGACCTACTTTGGCTCATTCCTAGTCATGTTAGAAACAACTTGAGTCATTTAAGTCCATGAAATGATCGGCCCCTTGAGGTTATGGTGTCCTATTACCCATTGCTAAATTTTTCACATTCCTAGGTCCAAGAAATTCATTTTTTTATAAGGTTGATTAATCATCCTTGTTTTGCCTTTACATCCTTTGCATAAAATGGTTTAAATCCTTTTATGGCCTTATTTTGCATTGTCCTAGGTTGTTCCCCTTTTAAAACAACTTGTGAGAATGTGAAAAATTGTTTCACTTAAATTCTCATTCATTACTATCATAATCACTCATCGTAGATAGTTTCATGAATGCTTTCGTTGTATTAGTGATGCACAATGAGTTGTGTTCCTACACATTGCACATTGTTGATGGACTATTTATCTTGAGTTCTACAATAGTGATGCATGATGTGAGTGTTTTATTCACTATCGATGGCTTATTTTTTATTTCTAATTGCTTATAAGTTTAGAGTTGAATTGGCAATGCACAATAACCCATTGAGCTCTTTGTATTTTATTTTATCATTCATCATGGATTGGTTGTGAACATTTAGCATTAAATTAGCAATGAGTGATGATGTTTTTTTTCCTAATGTTGAATCATTGATTTGAAGTGTTACCATGTATGATGCTTCTTGTGCCTTTGATTTGGAGACATGTATATGTGGCTAAATCTTATTCCATCACTACTCTCCCATTGCTTATGTGATCCAGATATTGAGATATGGATTAGTGATGCACAATAGTCTCTAAACAATAGGTGACTAATGTAAATGAGAGGTAGTGTGGTAGCATCTTGAGGGCATTGTTTAAAGGAAAAAATAAAACAAGGTGGAAGGAGAGACACTAATATGTTTTTAAAACAAGATGATCAACAACTAGTATTTAAACTCGAATGACTAAGTATCATATCACCCATGTGAGATTTATTTCATTCATTTATGGTGATACATTCCATTCTCTAGCCATAAAGAAGGTAGCTGGCTTGTATTTATCACAATTGGAATCACTCCAAAGAAAAGAAGATAATAAAATTTCAAGGAGATAGCATGTGGAGCTCCACCAAATAGTTATAGAGGTATTAGCAATGAATTTTTACCTAGGTAAGAAAACCATGTCATATCTTCTTTCCAATTGTATTGAATTAAGCTATTCTAAAAATCAGTAAGAATTCTACAATCTCTAAGTGTTTAGGGTTTGAGCATTGTGCATTTGCAATTGGGTTAATAAGGATTGCTTAAGGTCTAGGAGGGTTTTGTTTTATATTTTGTTGCTTTAGGATTAATACCTAGTAGGTCTTTGTGTAAATTTATTTTCAAAAACCCTAGTGTTTTCATTGTAAAAAATGACTGAAGTATAACCTAGTGAGTCTAGGATTAGGTGTGAGAAAAAACCCAAGTAGAAAAGGGGTAAAAAACATAAAACTGAGGATGTTACCTCCACACTTAAGCTAGAGGTACCAAAAGCACCTAAAAATCCCAAAGCTGAGAAGAGAACACATTGAATATTCATGGAAGGTGCAGCTAAGGATGTGGTATAGGGAGGGTCAGAGATAGGAAAGCAACCCACACTATAGGCTATTGTGACCAACATATTCATTGACCTTGCTAGTGAAACTAAAGAGTTACCCTAGCTATAGAGTGGATGGGAGTTATTCTTGTATTCTTTTAATAGAAGGTTTTCCAAGTAGCTAGCCAAACATTTGTGGGGTTTCAACCTTTCAAGGATAGTTGTATAAAATTTATTTGTGGAAGTGGATGTGGTGGAGGCACTATAAAAACATTATGATCCCAAGAAAATAAAGATCAAGAGTGAAAATGTGACTCTAATCCTTGAGGTGAAAATGGATAAAATCATTAAGCTGTTCAAGTTGAAACCAAACTATATATTTGGCATCAGGAATGGAGAATTGAATCATGCACATGAGCAAAACAAATATGCTTACAAGAATAGTTTGCTTTCAAGGAACATAAAAAGTGGTAAGGAATTTAGTCCTATGGACTTGGAGCCCTTTGAGTGTGAATAATTTTTCCATTATTTCAAGAAAACCTACTACGATTTGAATCAAGTCCTGAGTCACAAATTTGATGCAAGAATAGCTACAGACCTATTGGTTATGATAATTGACATACAAAAATGGAACCATAATAGGGGTTTTGATTATGCTTCTTATATTGCATAGGAAATGCATCAACAACTTATTATGTTAAAGAATGGAAGTATCCCATTGGTCTTCCATCATTACTCTTTGTTAATGCATGTGCTCTTATATGCTGGATAAGAAAAGTGGAAAAAGAAGGTGAAGTTTATGTAGCTAGATAATGAGAATAACCCTTTTCCTGTCCAAATGTGGACACATATTTGGGATCAAAATTGTCCCAATTCCAATTATTTATTGTTTTGTAATGTCATCAGCTATGGAATCCTATAAATTTTGTGTGTGTGGAAGCCATTTATAGGATTTAAAAAGTAGAAGAGACATCGTGCACACAAAGGATGTGGTAGGAATGAATGGAAATCATGATTGGGAAGATTGGTTCCTACACTTAGAGTATACATTGATTAAGGCCTATGGAACTAGGGTGACACCTCATTGTCTACCTCTATATGTTTTAGACATATTGGAATTCATGAAGTTAATGTGGAAACCTGATTTTATGGATGAAGAGTTATTAAAAAATTCTAGTAATGGTTCTATAATTGTGCCACAATCTGCTTTTTTTTATATTTCAAAGCCACTACTAAGGAAGCATGTGAAAAATTTGGAATAATGGTAAACAACCTCGAGATTCCTATTGATGAGGTTAGGAGCTTTGACCCAAAATTATTTGTGAATGGGAAGAGAAAAATTAAAGGTGTATTTTGTTTCTATCATGTTCTTATGTACTCTAATGATGTAATTATAAATCTAACAAGTGATGGAGTAGTCAAAAAAATAAAATAATGGACTGCCATTTGTGCGAGGAGGAAGAGGTCATAAAAATAAATGATTTTTATGTAAGAACATATAATGAAATTGAGAAAACAATGGAAAGGGCTATGAGAAATATAAATGATTATCAAACTGGAGAGTTTAAAGTAAAAGTTAGGGAAGTTGTTGAAAGAGCACATGCTCTTCTAGAGCAATAGCCTTGGGCTATGGATGTTCTTGAGCAACTTGTTGAGATTCAGAGAGGAGGTGTTGAGGTAATTGGGGATGAGAAAATAGTAGAGCATGTTCCTAATGAAGAAGAAGTGGAGAGGATATTCCATTCTCCAAAAATCAATTATGTTCTTGATTCGAAAACCCCCTAGGATAGAATTGTTAAGTTGCAATATGATGAAAAGGCTGATGATAATCCAAGGATCAAGGCTTGTGATGAGTTCACTATAGATGATAACTTTGTGCAAAAAAAGTAATTCAAAGAATTCATTATTCTTAAGAGGATTAAGGACATAAAAGAAATAATTGAGGAAGCTAAAGATGATGTGGACCCCTCTCAGTAGGAGGAGGTAGAGAAAGCAAAGGAAGAAAATATCATGGTTGAGATAGTATCCATCACTCTTGATGAACATAAGAATATTTTTATATAAAGTGGAACTATGTTGCTTCCAAGATGTACCCTCACCTCAAAAATTGCACTTGATGCAATTAGAAGAGATCCATAGGCTTCTATATCGAAGGAGAATTTTGGAAACTAACTATTTGGATCTGGCTATAGTCCTAAATTGCACACTTGCCATCATTGGTCACATTATTTTTCTTATCCCAGACATGGTCTTGTTGTTTGAACTAGTTGATGGGAGATTGTCTTTATAAGCTTGAGTATTTCCCTATGAGATTAGAGCTCTCTCAATGTTAAGAACTCTAGGGACAACCTCATCATGAGAGGTGATGCACACATTTTTAAGTGGAATAATAGATTAGGATCTAAATTTGATATGATGATCCCCACTTGTTGTTCATTGGGAAGGGGCCACTTGCTTTTGCTAGCTCTCTGTCTCCACTGTTGTAAGAAATTAGAAAAATATTCTCCTTTTTTTATCTAGGAGTATAAAAAACTTCTAGGATTACATCTTTGTCAAGATTAAAGGGGAAATTATCGTTGAATTTATTGGTGATTTCTTGAAAAGTTTTGATAGCTAGTGGTAGTTGAGAAAACCAAGCCATGTTAGGACCTATTAAACTTCAGGAGAAGAGGTGCATTAAATAAGAATCATTATAGGCCACCTTAATACACATGACATTGAACTCTTTGACATGTTCCATAAGACTTCCCCTCCCTTAGTATTTGATGAGCCCAATTAGTGGTTGAATTTTGACAGGGTTTATATGTATTTTTTGTTGTCACCATAGACTTTGGTAATTGGTTGTTGAAATTTTCCATGTTATTTCCTTAAAACTATAGATCTTGGGCATAAGTTTATTCCTGTGATTTTATATGACATTATCGTGCTATGTGAATTATCTATGTTGATTTTACATGTGGTTGAATGGATGTTACTTTAAGGTAATTATAGATATGCAGTTTTCTGTGCATGCTAATTTTATTATGCAAGCTTACACTAAGATGTTGATGTCAACAAAGTTTAAGTTGAAGGAACTCCTACCAGATGGTTAGTAGCTAAGATATTTAAGAAGATGATCATTAAGAGGGAATTCCTCTTTCGAATAAAAGATTGTAACCACCTTTTAATAGTCATGATTGTTTTTTGAACAATTCTAGGGAGTGTGTTGTGATAGATTCTTGTTGGAGCAAGTCTACTATGACCAAATTTGGCACATGCATAACTTCTTCCATATTTTTCTATGCTTTCAAAAAGTGGCATCCTCACTCAAGGGAAATTTCCAATGGAGTGAGCTTAAGGGAGACTCACTCAAAGAGGACCACTTGCTGAGAATTCCATATGTTTAGTTTAAAATTTATTTTTTGTTCAGTAATTAGTTTCAATTTCAAAAAATGTTTGTTCCTACAGCCACTGAAATTGTGTTATGTGACTATTCTTGCAGCCAAGGCAGACAAAGTAGTTTCATTTTTTTTTTTTGAGATTTCTATTTCTATCTTTCATTCCCAGTCCAATTGTTAATGCTTAGTATAGATGTTAATTTATGATAAACATTTAAATTGATTTCTTCCAGCATTTCATTTCTAGTATTGTTTCTTTCCTAGTTTATGGATGACTATAGTAGAGTCCTAGTGCACATACAATGCTTAGCCATTTCAAGTTTACATCCCTGGGTTGACAATGAAATGCACCTTCATGATAAGTTAGATAGCTACTTAGTTCAGATGTCCCATCTCTAATTCATAGCTCAGAGGGATTAGCTATTAAACCATTAGAGGAGGCCAATATTTGTGGTTCCATTGTCAAGGATGGTTTCAAACTAGGAAGTTCTTTGGAGTCATTGATAGAGTTTTTCTTACTGTAGTATTTTTGAAGTATTTTCTTATTTACCCTTCATTAAAGAAAGCAATGAACTACTATTTGTGTGAGTTGTTTGATACTAAGTTGATACCATGTGCATAGAGGAAGGAGAAGAGATGCTTATGGGATTTTCCTTCCTAATGATCCATTTCAACTAGTTGAGCATCGAAATATGTCAAGGGATGAAGAAGAAGAAGACACACATCCTTTTGCTAATGCATTTCCCAATTTGAATAGTTCTAACACTTCCTCTGAAGACCAAAATATGATTGAAAATCCACTTGATTTGGAACTCTATCAAGTAGGCATGGCTAATACAAATAGAAACAAACCCAACTAGCCATCTTTTCCATTCCCTATCGCTCATTAGAATGAATTTGATAACCTTAAAAAAATCTCGGTTTCAATCCTTCTAAATCTCTATGGGATTGTTATAGAAGACCCTAACACTTTCCTATTTGATTTTGACATCCTTTGTAGAAGCTATGACTCTATCATTGATGCTCATAGGCTTAAGTTGTTTTGTACCACCTTGAAAGCAGTTGCATTAAGATGGTTTATAAGCTTAAGTAGGAATACTATAGAGACTTGGGAGGATATGAAAAAAAAAATTCTTGAGAATTAAAATTAATATTGTAGGGGTAGTGATATGAGAGGAGATGACATCTTTAGGATGCAACAAAAGGAAGATAAGAGTTTGGAGGATTACATTTCAAGGTTTCTATTTTTCCTGTAGAAATCTCCACATCATATGCTCAATGAACAGTCTCAAAATTTTCTCTTCCTTAGAAGGATCAATAAAAAATCATTGATGCTTTGGACCTAATGGGAGGAGGAGATATCACCCAAGTTCCTTGGGATGATATTAAGAAGATCTGTCAACACTATTCTAGGGAAGCTTCAAGGAAAGGAATAGGTTACCAATCCTCTATGGGTAAATCATCCACCAATGAATTTTCAAGGATGGAGATTACTCACTTGTTGGCATATTTCAAGCAAGAAATTATAAATAATTTGGCTACTCAGTTGGATACAGTTCAAGAAAATAAGAAACATGAGGGGGAAGAGACAATGTTGGCAAAATATTTCCCTCATTGCAGACAAAAGAATAATTCAAAATACAAAATGGTAGCTAACATTGATCATAATCATATCCCACCTAAGTTCAAGCTAATCTAGGGTGATGATGATCAAGTCTACTACATTGCACAAAGGAGACCATTGGCTCCAAGACAAGGTATGCCACCAAATCCATTATATTTTTTTGGGCCTTATTTCAATTCTTATGCATTTGATAACCAATGGAAACCCCCATATCCACCAAAAATGGAGGATATCTACCTTAGCCTTGGAAAAAACCTCCAAATAGCTATCCCAATCACAAAAACTCTCCACCCTAGTGGAAACAATATCAAGGGAATTGATAGCAATTCTAAGGGAATTGGTAGCAATTCTAAGGGAATTGGTAGCAATTCTAAGGGAATTGGTAGCCACCTCTGAGAAACTAGAAGCAGACATGCCAATGGAGGGGAGGACAACAATGGATAAACTAGAAAAAAAGCTACATGCAGGCACCTCCTCAGGCACAACAACCTACCATAATGCCTCCTCCTACTATCTCAAGTTCAAGCACACCTAGACCTACTCAGTTACCAGCTCAACCCACACCTAACCCAAATAACAAACCACAAAAATAGCTAGTCTACTCACCATATCCTAATTAATTCCTTGCATATGTTTTGATCATGAGTGACACCCATCTATGTTCAAGAACCAATTTTCCAACTCCTTCCACTCCTATCATCACTGAGCTTCCTGTGGAAGAAGAGGAGAATATGAATTTCCCCATTTAGCCTAGTGTGCCTAAATATCCTAAACTAGTTCTACAGACTAATCAAGATCCACCATTTCGTCAAAGGTTAGAAGTTAAACAGATAAACAACCTTTGAAATTTTGGATCAGTTAGAACATATATGTGTTAAGATACCTTTGTTTCAAGTCATAAAAGATGTCCCCATATATCAAAAATCAATCAAGGAAACATGCCTCAAAAATCTAGGAAGGAAAAAGAAAGACCCCACTACAATTCATGTGGTGGCATAGTTAGCAAATATCTTGTTTGGGAAATTTACTATTCCCAAATACACTAACCCAAGTAGTCCTATGGTAGGAGTTATCATAAATGGAATCCAAATAAAGAATTCTCTAATGGACTTGGGAGTAGCAATAAATGTGATGACAAAGGATATCCTACAACAACCGAATATTGTAAACATGAGACCTACTCCTACTATCTTGCAGTTTGCTGATAGTTCCATTGTCAAACCAGATGGTATAGTAGAAGACCTTGTGCTAACTTTAGACTCTTGGGAGTACCCAAAAAATTTCATGATTCTTTCTCCTAGACATACTCTAGGTGGATACCCCATTATTCTAGGAAGGCCATGGCTAGCCACAATAGATTCTTACATTAGATGTTGATCAAGGGACATGACTACTTTTTATGGGACAAGCACCAAAAAGCTTGTTCTCTACACTTTTGCTCAACCATATCATGATATGGAAAACACCATATGGCCACATGTTGGAGAAGATGTCGAGGAAGTTAATTTAGTGGAACAATTCATGATGTTAGGTAGAAGTCCTTTCATGTAGATTCAAGAAGAAGATGAAGTGTTGTCCCACATAATTCAAAAACATTGTGAGGTGCATGAAGATTCATCCATGCATGAGTCTGGTTCTGCAGGTCTAGTGAAGACACCTTTTCCCACTCTTCCTACAACTGAAATTCTTGCAACAATTGATATGGTTCTTACATTATTGCCACATGAACTAAAAATGCCAAATATTAGTGAAAAAACTATGATTAAGTTAACCATACAAGTGTAGTTGTCATAAGGGAAACATGTGAATATCAATAAAAAGTTGAATCAAGAGTAGAAATTGTCCCTGATAAACATGTTGAAGACCCATCAACATGCATTTGCATGGGACTATCATGACATGAAGGAAGTGGAACCCAAGCTTTGTACTCATTGGATATATATTAGAGATGATTGCAAACTAGTCAAACAACCAAAAAGGAGAATCAACCCTACATTGAGGGAGATCGTCAGAGGGGAACTACATAAATTATTAGATGCTAGATTTACCTACCCCATCTCAGACAACCAATGGATGTCCCCATTGGTAATTGTGCCTAAAAAGGAAGGTAAATAGAGAGTTTGTGTTGACTATAGGGATCTCAACTCTGCAACCAAAAAGGATCATTTTCCCCTTCCTTTCATATAGACCAAATACTAGATTCCCTTGTAGGAAAGTAGTATTTTTATTTTCTATATGGATTCAGTGGCTATAATTAGATACCGATTGCACCTGATGATCAAGAGAAGACAACCTTTACCTGTCCATTGAGGACTTATGCCTACTTAGTACTTCCATTTGGTATGTATAATGCACCTACAACTTTTCAAAGGGAATTCATTAGTATATTTTAAGATATCTCACATGATTGCATGGAGATCTATATAGATGATTTTACTACCTATGGTGGTGATTTTTCCAAAGCATGAGAGAATCTAAGGAAGGTTTTACAAAGATGTGAAGACCATAATTTGTCCTTGAATAGTGAGAAATTCTTCATGATGATGCAGGAAGGAGTAGTCCTTGGCCACTACATATCTCAAAAGGGAATTCAAGTAGACCTAGCCAAGATTGAGGTGATTACCAATCTACCTATTCCTGTAAAAAAAAGAAAAATGTTAGAAGTTTCTTGGGTCATGTAGGGTACTATAGGTGTTTTATCAATGATTTCAGCAAAATGGAAGCACCACTTTACAATCTTCTAACTAAAGATGGTGAATTCTAGTGGATAGAGGACTATGTAAAAGCATTCTCTAATTTTAAAGCAGCTTTAACCCATGATTCTATACTCAAAGCCCCTAATTGGGAGTTTCCTTTTTATATTCATATAGATGCATAAAACTATACTATATGAGTTGTATTAGGAAAAAAAGAAGGATCAATTGAAAATACAATCTATTTTGTTAGCAAAAATGTACAAGGAATTGAATTTAATTACATAGTGACAAAGAAGGAGATGTTGGCAGTCATCTATTCCCTTAAAAAATTCAAACACTACATAATAGGATATTATATTTTGTGGCCCTTGATTTCAAGTAGGCTAGAAAGGTGGTTGTTGTTGATGCAAAGAATTTGACATCACCATTGTTGTCAAACCAGGAAAGGAAAATGTTGTAGTAGAATTTCTTTCTAGATTGACTACATCAAAAGACACTTTAGTCATTGATGACTCTTTCCTTGATTAACATTTGTTTTACATCATTGTGCATACACTTTGGTATGTTGACATAGACAATTACTTGGTTAGAGGGAGAGTTTCTCCTCATTTCTCTCCAAAAGAGAAAAGAGTCCTCATTGAGAAAAAATTTCCTTTTTCATGGATTGTAGAATGTTTATTCTACACTAGACTAGAACATGTAATGAGGAGATGTGTAAAGGAAAATGAGACATATGATATACTGCATGCATGTCACAATGAACCCTATGGAGGGCATTTTGCAGCCAAGATGATAGCAATGAAAATTATTAATATACGATATAGTTGGCCCACACTTCATAAGGATGTAGGAAAGTATACTAGGAAGTGTGATAGATGTTGGAGGATGGGTTGATGCACTAAATATGATGAGATGCCTCTTCACCCCTTAGGTAGTCATCACTCCATTTGAAAAATGGGGACTTGATTTTGTAGGTCCTATTGATCCTCCATCAAATAGAAAATCCTACATCTTGGTTTGCACTATGTGACCAAGTGGGTTGAGGTTAAATCTATGAAGCAAGCTAGAGATAATACAATTGTAGAATTTCTTTATGAGGAAGTATTCACTTGATATGGGGTTCCAAGGGAGATAGTGACTAATCAAGGGGCTCAATTTATATCAAACCTTGTCACAACATTGGTCAATGAATATAATGTGAGGCATAGGAAATCTACCCCCTATCATCCTCAGGCCACTGGCCAATCTAAGGTGACCAACAAGGAAATTGATGCAATTTTGACCAAAATAGTGGCTATTCATAGGAAACACTGGTCAAATAGGCTGCCAAAATTTCTCTAGGCCCATAGGACCGCCTAGAAGACAACCACATGATTCACTCCTTTTGAATTATTGTATGGGAAGATAAATGTGATTCCCATTAAATTTGAGCATAAAACTCTTAGGATTGCACTAGATCTTGGGATAGACATATCTAAGACACAAAAGAATAGAATCATGTAGCTAAATGTCTTGGATGAGATGAGAAAGACAACTTTACATCATATTGAGGTAGTGCAAAAGAAAAGGGCCAAATGGCATGATAAATACATAGAGGAAAACCAGTTCCAGCCAGGTGACTAGGCACTTCTTTATGACTCTAGGTATCAAGGTAATGTGAGTAAACTACAAACCAGATGTTTGGGATTGTATAAGTTGCAAAAGCCTTCCCCAATGGTGTTGTTCAACTCACAACCATTGACCCTATTAGATTCAAACTTTTGGTCAATGACCACCATCTAATATTATATCATTAACCAACATCCAAGGAAGAATCCATGCAAAAATTTATTCAACACCCAACCTCCAAACTTCCTATAGCCAACGGAACTAGACCTAGTATCCCTCCCTAAATAATCTAGGTACACATGCAATCACTTCATAATAAATATTTCCACTCATGTGGGAATCCACTTCTTCACTAATAAATTCATCAGCCCATCAATCTCCATCTTCTCTCTCTTCCCTAAATCCACCATCACCTCACTTTGCCATCATTCCATTTCATCACCACTACATTAATTGTAGTTTTCAAAGGTAACCGGTACTTCCTCAACATTCCTTGCAAAAGATCCTCCACATTTTTAGGTATGTGCATGAAAATATGCTATATCTTAATTATCTTTAGTGCATTTATTTAATTACTATAAATTAATGTTGATATTTTGCATGGCATATAATTGTACCCTACCCTATCAAATCATAATTATTACCCTGCCTATGTGGACACATGCTCTAATTTAGGTTGGTGGGGAGTGTCAACACACAATTCCATGTGTCATCCATGTCAATAAATTTGAAATAATCCAATTTGAATTATAGAGTGGAATGATGGATTACATGTGTGATAGGACACTAAACAATTGCAATTTTTCTTGATGAGACCCTCCATTTATTGTTCTTTATTTCCTAGTCATAATATTAAAGTCACCCATAAAGGTAAATTGGTGAGCTACATGACGTTAGCATCAACACTACAACAAAATTGTAAGAAGAAGAAATTGGGGTTTTCAGAGAGAAATTGTAGAAAGGAAATTTAGTAGAAGTGCTTGTTTCATTGTACATAGTTGAAATAATCAGAGGTTAGCTAATAAAGAATGAACCCATATTTCATGATGTGCTAATGCAGGATGAACTTTCTCTAGTTGAGTTCAAGAATTGTGGATGGTTGCATTATTTCCTAAAACTTGACAGCTACAATGAGGACAATGTGCTAGAATTTGCACACTCTCTGAGGGGAAGGCAATGGTAAAAGGATTAGAGGCGATCACTACTAAAGAGAGAATTGTAAAGGTAATAGGTTTACCTTCTGATGAAGAGCCATACCCTACTACCAAATATGCAAGGTCAGCTACATGGATGAATTTATCGAACGTACTGACCCTCCAATTTTTGTAGATAAGCAAGGTACAAAGAGAACTTATCTACCAAAGCCATGGAAACAAGTAGCCATCCACATTGTCAAGTATATTACTTGTGAGGGCCACTAGTCATGCCTCCAATCTATGCATTTCAAGCACCTAAACCATATGAGGAATGGAAGAACAATGAACCTTCCCAATGTGCTATATCAATTCCTTGTAATCATGGTGGGAAAAATGCAAAAATTTAAGAATAATTTTGTCTCTCACCATTGTTTAATAAAATTTTTAGTAGAGAAATCTCTACAAGAGGTGTCTGATATGACATGGGAGGAATTTGTAAACATTGATCAGTTTAGACTTGAAAATGTACATCTTAGAATTCATCCTCAACTTCATAGGGTCAGTAGGGAAGAGAGGGTTGCTAAAGCCACTCCTAGAGCTTTAACCTTTGGTGCAAATCCTAGTTCAAACCCTCTTGTAGCCGAGCAAGCTATAGAAATTGGTTTTTTTGAGTCAGAATATTTCAATGAGGAAAGTTCATCCTCTGGCCCTTATGTTAATATTCTTCCCAAAACCCTAATTAGAACTAGGGCTTCCATTAGAAGAGAGGGGGCACAAATAAAAGAAGCAGAAATGAGAAAGGGGAAGGCCAAGAAGCAACCAAAAGAAAAAGTAACACCAAGACCTAGGAAACAAAAGGATGATAACACTATTCTTCTTGCAACTAAGGAAAAATATAGAAACCCTCTTAAGAAATCAAAACCAATTGGTCTAGCCACCTGTGTACCTCCAAAGAGAAGCCCTAGGCTTAGAAAAAAATCTAGGCAGTAGATAGAAGCTCCAATGGGGTAGGTAAATGTTGAAGAAAAAAATATTTTTGAAGAATAAAAAAATATAAGATTTGTACAGCTTACTGCTATTGCAAAACATGTTGAGAACCAAGAGATAGATGAGAATCAATAACCCCTATAGGTAGATTAGGATGAGCAACTAGAATCACTACAACTAGTGTTATTTAAACATCAAGAATTGGTGAAAAGGAAGATTTTGGTAGGAACACATAAACCTCCTTCCTTTTCATGGGATGATGTAGCTCTAAACCTATGGAGTGAGATGCAAAGAAAAGAGGAGGAATGGAAAAAGGAAAAATGCAAGATACAGGATGAGTTAAAAAGAAAAATATAGAAATTGAAGAAAAGAATGCATAAATTGCTTCCTTGAAGGAAAAGGTGGATAATGTGGTCACTTCAGTGCCCCAAATGCTAGCATGCAGAAATCCTCCAAGAGTGTATGCCCTATATTTAAAGGAGAAGAATGTTTCCTTTAAACTACCAATGATTATTTAAGGTTTGATCCCTTCTCTTAACACTCTACATGAGTTTTCCTAGGCCTACTGGTTTTCCCCTCCTGAAGTTAAAAATCCATTGTGTGAACTATACTTGCATAATTATGTAGTGTCTGATGATCATGATTGGAATCCCTTACTGTATATTGGAGATGTCCATTTAATGAAATGTATGTCCTGGATTCAGAATGAAATTAGTTGGCGGTATCAGTTTAAAACTTATAGGGAAAGAGAATTTCATACTCCCTTGCCTCTTAGTGCTGAATCTACTAACCCTGCAGACATTTTCCAAACATGGCACAAAATTCTTTACATCCCAAGCTACAAGAAAAGGGTTAAGCCTATTAGAGAAGAAGCTTACAAGAATATTAGAAGGTACCTGAAACTATAGGAAAATTAGTAATGGGGTACTTATCATAGAGGTGGAATAGTTTGACAAATGATTTGAAACAAGCTAAACCCCACTCTTTGAAAAATTATGTTGCAACATGCAAATGAGTTGAAAGATACATACAGATTGAAAGGTTGAGATAGTAGTATTATATTTTGTTAACATTTTAGCCACCTACACTATTGTGGCCTATGCTAGATTACAAGTTTTATCAATATGACATAGTTGCAGAAAGGGAAAGATGGAATAGGTTGGAGAACAAGCAAGGATTCTACTTGGATCCCAATTTAGACATTGCAGAGACCAATGTGGGATAGTTAGTATTAGTTGACTTTAGAGCATTGACTAGGAAAAAGAATAGTGCTCCCTCCATTAGAGGACCAACAAAACATTAGATTGGGCGAATGATGAGCCCAATTAATGGCTGAATTTTGATAGGTTTTATTATGTATTTTATGTTTTCACCGTAGACTTTGGTACTTGGTTGTTGAAATTTTCCATGTTATTTCCTAAAATCCATAGAAATTGGGCATAAGTTTATCCTTGTGACTTTTAATTACATTATCATGCTATGTGAATTATCTATGTTGATTTTGCATGTGGTTGAATGGATGTTACTTTAAGGTAATTATAGATATGCATGATTTTTGTGTGTGCTAATGTTATTATGCAGGTTTACACTAAAATGCTAATCCCAACAAAGCTTGCAAAGTGGAAGGAACTCCTGCCAGTTGGTCGATTGCCAAGAAAGTTAAGATGATCACTAAGAGGTCAAAGGATGGAAAATTTCCACTGGAGGGAAATTCCTAGTTCAAATAAAAGATTGTAACCACCTTTTAATAGTCATGTTTATTTGTTGACATATTATACAGAGTGTGCTATATTCTATATTCTCATTGGAGCAAGTCTACTTTGACCAAATTTAGTGCATACATGACTTCCTTGATCTTTTTCTATGCTTTTAAGAAGTGGCATCCTCCTATTTTGATGCATTCAACTGCCTAGGTAGTTAGGGTTATTCAGTAGTTTTTCTCTCTATAAATAATGGTCAAATACCTCTTTTGATAAGGTTGGATGTTCTAGGATTGTACTTGCATTGTCTAGTTTTAGTAATATAGTCAAATCACTGAGATGTTGTAATCATTCTTTCAAGAAATAATATGATATTCTAATTTTCTACATTTGAGTTAACTTAAGGGAGACTCAATCAAGGGGGTCTAGTTGGTGAGAATTCCATCTATTTAGTTCAAAATTTATTTTATGTTTAGTAATTAGTTTCAATTTCAGCAATTATCGGTTCCTACAACCACTAAAATTATGTTTTGTGATTGTTCCTACAACCAAGGCAGACATAGTAGTTTCATGCATGTTTGCTGATATTTCCATTTCTATCTTTCATTCCCAATCTAGTTGTTAATGCTTAGTGGAGATGTTGATTCATGCTCAGGGTTTAAGTTGATTTCATTCCATCATTTCATTTCCAATATTTTTTCTTTCCTAGTTTATGGATGATTGTAGTAGAGTCCTAGTGCACATATAGTGTTGACCCATTTCATTTTTACATCCTTGGGTTGACAATGAAATGCAACTTCATGATAAGTAAGACAACTACTTAGTGCAGATGTCCAATCTATAAGTCACAAGTCTAAGGGATTAGCTATTAAACCATTAGAGGAGACCAACAATATTTATCAAATTTGGGGGTTTCAAAGCTAGGGGTAATGGTACCATTGCAATGTTTCAATCGAATGGATAGGGACATAGGTTTTGTGTATGGGATTTCTTTGTCGTTCCCATCCACATAACCTACATTTCTTGGAATAATTCCTTAATTTGTGAGGCTACATCGTCTTGCGAGTTTCTTGGAGGAACATATGTTGGGATTTGTGGGATGGTAGATGGGTTTTATGTGTGATGTTGATATGAGAAAGTGATATATGGGGTGTATGGTGGTGTGAGCTTCTATAAAGGTTATTGAGGTATTGATGTATATGTTACTAGCGTGTTCAAGTTGATGATGTTCTATGAAGGGTTATAGTAGAAACCTTGTTGTTGGGCATACTATTGAGCTAGTAAGGCTTGATGTTGTTGTTGAGCCATGAGGGATGCTTGTTGGGCTTGTTGTTGTTGCTACTATTGTTGCGCCACTAGGGGTTACTGTAGGACATGTTTTTGTTGTTGTTCTATTAAGGTTGCTTGATAGGATTGATGTTGTTATTGTACTAATGTTGCTTACTATTTTTGTGCAACTAAGGCTACTTGTTGATGTTGTTGCTATTATTGTGCTACTAGGGTTTCTTGTTTTTGTTGCTGTTGTGCTACTAGGATCTTTCTCTTATTGCTATTGTTGGATGGATTGTTGATAAGATTGTTGTTTTTTGTTGTAAAGATAAGGCATGCACTTGTAATGCAGGATCAATTGGTTGTTGGTATATCTATGATGGATTTTGGGTGGTGATGTTTTGAGTGGGTAATGGATTGATGATGAAAGGTTGTGGATTCCCTTGTTTCAACATTCCTTGTAAGATAGTGGATTGAGGTGGAGGAATGTAAGTTTGAGGTGGGGAACAAACAAAAAAGATGAGGATATCATTGTTAAATTTTGTGATGTTAAGAGAACATTAGGACCTTGGGTACACTAATTGAAAGGATTCCCTTGACCGATATTTTGAAGATTCCCTTGTGCTTGGGATGGGATAGATGTATTACCTTGGTTGATTTTTTTGTGATCAAGGGATTCTTTTGTTGTGGATTGATGATGGATGGTATAGATGTGTTTTGGGAAATAGTTGGGTTTGGTGTATTAGAAAGAGGATTGGATGAAGATGTTCCATGTTGCATCAAAGGCTAAATTTTCATGAGCTTATTTCCTTTCCCTTTTGGGTCTACTTGTGAAACTTGGTCCACACTACTTTGAGTGATGTTGAGCACACTTGTGGTACTCATGCATATGGATGAAGAGGGGTTTCCTTGATGTGTTGAGGTTGTTGTGGAGTAACAAAGTGTAAAAGGTTCATATGGATGCTAGGGATCTTCAAGAATGGAAAGATCACCAAAGGTAGGTGTCCAGGAAATGGTTTGAGGTGGATTGGTGTTTAGGGTACCCACAAGCATGTTACTTTGAAATGGAAGAGTTGGGAAAAACTATTTGGCTAGACTAGTTACAAGACTCAAATTGGATGTTTGATTTAGCCCTAGTGATGGAGTTATTAAGCCTTGTGTCAAATTTCATGCAACAAATGATAGGGAAATTGGAGATATGTTTTCTAAGGCTTTAAATTCCATGATTTCCTCCCTAGTAAGTTCAAACAGGTTATTGGTAATGTATTTTATCTCATATGGCCCTAATGGAGATGAAGGTTATTGTGTTGGGGTAATCTGGCTTCTTGGATCAAATTCTTAAGGATTTGGATCACTTGAGGTGAATGTGACTTTATTTTTCTCCATGATTCCCTCGTGTTGTGATCTCATCTTTACCATAATTTTAGGTCACCGATGGGAGAGTTATGTTGAAATTTGTAATGTTTGACCTCTGTAGTTGACTCAAATCTAGGTAAAATGGATTCTCTGAATAATTTTTGGGTAATGATGATAATGGGAGATGAAAAGGTGGATGATGTGGAAAGTGATCTTTGCAAACTTTTTGGGAAAACACTTTTGACTTAAGTTTGATGTTTTGGTTTTTGGGTAGAGGATGTTTATGAACTTGGAAATTTTTAGGGTATACTTGTGACCTTCAAGATAAACTACTCCAAAGGTGATTACTAACTTAACTAAGTGCATAGAAAAGGATTCATTTCACATACAAAGTTGCTAAGTTATGGGTTGGTTTGATAGATGTTTAAGTCAAAATGTGTTGGTGTATTTGAAATTTTTGCAAACTTTGATGAAGTGAAGGTTGAAATTTGATGAAAGGGTGGATGAAATTTTTGACCCAATGCTGACCTAAAGTGAACCTTTGTTTGAAAAGACCAAGATAGTGATAAACATGCTAGACCTCTAAAGTTTCCAAATCCTAAAGATCCAATGATTTAGATAGGTTCAAGATCATGAAAAAGACCAGGGTTTTGAATCCAAAAGAGTGTATGCAATTCTGGATTGTTCCTTGAAGAATGTATTTATAGAAGTTGTATGCCAACCTAGTTTTGTTTTGGTGGAGGTGTTTTTTGATGGCTTTTGGACAAAGATGCATGTGTTTGAAGTGACGACCTATAGACCTTCTATAGGGGATTATGATTTTGCACGAGATCATTTAGAGAAGTTAATATTATGAAAAAGAGGATATTTATTTTCATATATGTGGTGGTAATATGGGCCTTCTAGCCACAATATTAGCTTTTTCCTCTTGTTCATCTATGACATATACTACATTGCTCCACTAGGTTGGTATTTCTTTTGTTTCAAAAGTAAAGCTTCTCAAACTACTAATTATATCAATTTTTTTCTCCTTCAATGAGTTCAAAGTTTGGTTGAATGATAGTAGTTGTAAGGTTGGGTTGTTCAATAGGAGTGATCAGTGTCCAAATGGTCAAGTGTGGTTCATTTTTGAATCTATCTTACTTAAGTGAGTTTCTCTTACCACAAACACTTTTCTTGATTAAGTTTCAAACTAAATGTCTATGTCAAAAACATCATAAATTTCACAAGGTCCATTTTGTGAAAACAACGAACTTCAAGCCATAGTTGGTATTGTTAACTTTGGGAAGTATGGACTGAGATATAAACCAAAATACTTATAAGTCTCTTAGAATAAACTCTTATAAAAGCATTAATATCAAGGTTTGTCAAAGGGTATCCATACTTAGACCAAAGGGTTTGAAATTTTGAAAAGACTTCATTCATGTTTGTTTGCAATATTTTGGAACCAAGAAAAGTATTAAACTAACTCACAAGAATTTCCCTTTCTAGGTTCAAAAGATACTACTTGTTGAATCCCCACTTGGATTTCTCCAAACACTAAGATAATGTGAACAACTAGAGATTTGGTGACATTGGCTCCCCTCTATAGCACACACTTCTCAGGACAACCAAATCCCAAATCCTAAAGATCCAAAGATCCTAAGGATTTTCTTGTTTCAACACTGAATATAAAATGTGTGGTGGCTTTAGAATGAACGTTCTTGCACTAGCAAGCATAACTTTTTTTGGCTTCTAAGCAATTGGTTCTTAGTAAGGGATTTTGTTCAAGGTGGCCATACATGTGGAAAGATTAGCTCAATATTATTTCAATCAGGGGACCTCCTATTTTTTTCCTAAGAAAGGATTTTGATGTGTCACGTGAACACTAGGGGTGGCACTTGTCGAGATGACACATCTGAACCTGTTGCTTATGAATTTTATCACAGACACATTTTTATATAGCAATTTGAATGATCTTGAATTTAGCTTATTTCCACTTGGGTCATTCCCACCTTTTCAAATGGGGTGGTAGGCCCTCTAAAGATATACAAAATTAAGTGATTTCCTTTTTAGTTTGATCTCCCAGACTAAATGAAGCAAGGAGAGTGCACACACAATGCCTTTTCCCTACACTATAATGGGGTTAATTTTAATCCAAATTGAAATATGTGGGTTATTAAAAAAATTGTCAAAGGAATGCTTTTGATTCTCAAGATTGTTGAGTGGCACAAGAGAAGAGCATACACATTCAATGATGAAAATGGAAATCACAAGACATGGAAAACACTTGCTAATTTTAACCCTCAAAGAAAAGGTAAGTTTATTTTAAGCACCAAATGCAATTTTAAGTTGTATTGTTCAATTTTAAACCCAAAGTAAAATTATGTGAGGGTTCACTTTTAACCAATTTTAGCATTTATTTTAAAACCCAATTGAAAGCTAGTCTGGTCCGAAAGCATAAAATGAAAATAATGATAAAAAGGTTGTAATTGCCCCAAAATTTTATAAAAACTTGTTACAATTATAAGATTTAATGACAAGAATGCTTCTTCACTTTAACTTTTATCATCCAACCTATAAAACCTAGTTAGCATAAAAAAGTTAGAAGTTAGTGGTGTGTCAAAAAGTAGCTAAAATAAAAAATTTAAAGCACATGCTAAAAGTTGATCATTATTTTTCTTACCAAAGAAGGGTGTCATTGTTCACAATAGCATTTCCACAAAAAAAATGAGCATTGCTCCATTAAAAATTAGTGTCACTCTACAAAAATCTAGTGATGATGATAGTGTTGCTATTTGGGAGCATTGCTATTTGTAAATTCTTGATGCCTCTAAAATGTATTAGGATTTCCATTTATTTTAATCTGTGCCAAGGTATTAATTAAGTGTTGATGTATCATATGGAAATAGCATCGCTATATGGAAATTCCTTATAAAGGCATTGTTGAAATCCCCTAGAGCATCGTTGTAGCTACAAAAAATTAGAAAAAGAACTTCAAGAGAAAAACTTGTTAAATATGATTAGTTATGCCTTCCTTCTAGCACCAAAATGTGATGGATGGATTAGTATGGGCTCACTACACTTGATCTATGAAGAATCGAAGCGTATTCATGCCACTAAATGTCAGTCCAATGGAGATCATTCAAAATAAACTTAAACTAAGAATTTATCAAAACGAACATGCTAAACTATGAAAGCTTTAAAAATTCCTCCTCTAATCAATTGAAATTTATCCTATTGGGGGAGTGGTGTTGCATTTATTTGGAATGGCAACCCTTTCCCAATCCCATGGATAAATGAGCCATTTCCAATAAGTTTTATGGAAGAAAACTGATGAAACATGATTTTAAGCTAAATGAACATGATGCAACCTATTTTAATTACTATGGGTGTATGAAAGCCTAATCTAAGTGAGTTTTACACTAAAAAAATTGAAACCCTAATATTCACTTGCAAGTGGGTGAAAATCATATTTAATTGCAAGTGGGGGGAAATCAGATTTAATTATGTAATTGATAATTAAACAAAGGTTTAATCATGCAATTAGGGTAATTTCATAACTTTCATTAAATAAAGTGATTTAATGAAAAGGGGAGATATGATATGACATACAATTAAATAACTTAGGATTAAATTTAAATAAATAAGAGGCCTTAGAGATTTAAATTAATAGTTTGATTTATTTAAATTAATTAGACAAAATGTTAGCATGAAAGGGGGTAAATTAACCCAATTAAACTAATTATGATAATAGATGCATGTGATGAAATTAATTAAATAGCTAGGCTAATTTAATCAATTAAGTGAAAAGAGGATTGGTTTCAAGATTAAATGATGTTAGTATACCTAATTCAAGTGTATGATATCATTTAGGACATTTTTAAGTGTCTCCAACTTATCTATGGCGCTTGGTTTCCAAGTTCTTTTGATAATATTTTAATAAAAGAGGAAATAGGGTGTTCCATAGATGTTCTAGTGTATAGAGTGGTGTTATAGTTTTTCTTAACATTTCTTCTATATTGAAGATCTTCTTATGTGGTTCATATGTTGGTTATACGTGTTTAGAGGTTCTACATAATTATCCTTAATTTCTTTGTTTAGATCATCATATAGATAGAGTTGTGTTTCCTAGTGTGTGAACTATATATTGTATTGGTGTCTAGGAGAAATAGTCTTGCTCCTCATTTCTCTATAGTTTAGCTTCTAGTATTGTGATTCTAGAAGTATGTTGATAATGATCATATCTACCTACAATCAAATTTTTTCATGGTTTGTTGCTTTGGAAGTTGATTTCTTTAGTTATAAAGTATGGAAGGTTGTTTGAATGTACTAGGTGTGTACATTCTTAAAGTGAAAGTTATTGTGTAGGAATTTTTTTGATTTTAGGGGGTTCATGGAATACCTTGAATTCTATTCAAGTGATTTCTCATGTCAGCTATTCATATTTGGGTTTGAGGAAACATGTATATAAATGTGAATGGTGTTTACACTAATTGTGGATTTTCTTTAGTGGTTGTGGAAGCATGGTTTGGTGTACATAAATGGATTTAGGTTTGAGTTCAAGTGTGATGTGGTCCACTTTCATTCCTTTCTTTTGAAATAATGCTTTGGTGTTGACCTATTTGAATTTGCACAATTGAGGTGCATAGCCAACCTTGAAAAAAAAATTCAAGGTTGAAGAAGGTATAAATAAGGATTAAGTTGACAGAGAAGTGTGTTCTAAATTGTTTGATGCAAATTGTAGAAGTGTGAAGTGGAAATTTGTGAGGAAAAGTGTGGACTTCAATGAGTTAGACTACTAGAAGTAGTGAGAAAAAGGTGTCTAAAATATATAGGAAGGCTACGAATGTGTTGGTGATACTGTGGTATGCTTTTATGTTGCATTGTGATGGATTTATCACTATAACATTCTTCTTTCTTCTAATTTGGAATCTGGGAGTGATCCATTGGAAGTGAGCCATTATTTCTCTTAGGTAGTGAGTCCAACAATGAGCTTTTTGTATTTAGTGTTACAGTTAATTGATATTGTGAGCTAATCCTCACTATGGTTTTCCCTTCTTTCCCATTTTCAATATAAATCTAGTGTTCTATTGTGCATGGAATTGGCGTGTCTTAATTTTTGGTATTTTCTTTCATGCTAAATCATTCTAATAGATTAAGGGTTAATTAAGTTGATGTAGATTTGAATGTTTATGAGGGATTTCTATATTTTCTAATATATAATTGATTCACCACTTGCTTATTAGTTGTCTCGTGTGTATTCAAAACTTTGTATTAGAGAAACATTCCTTCGAAGAAAGCTTAACCACTTGAGGTAGATCAACGATGGAACACAAGAGGGATGCTCCTTATTTTGATGGATCAAACTATGGTTTTTGGAGGAAAAGGATGAAAGGTTTCCTAGTATCTCTTGGGTTTGGAGTTTGGAAGTCTATTGAGACTAGATATACTATGCCTACTAGTGGTTTGAGTACTGATGATGAGATCAAGGCCTATGAAAACAATGGTAAACAAAGGAACACTCTTTTAAGTGGTCTTTCTAACACTGAACTTGTGAAATTTATGCATTTGAAATATTCTAAAGCTATATGGAAAAATTTGGAAACTATTTATGAAGGAAATGTTAAGATCAAGAAAGCTAAGATGTATAATTTAAAGATCACATTAAAGAAATTGAGGATATCTGAAGATGGAAATATTACAAGCTACGTGTAGAAGGTGGACAAAGCTTTCAACTTCATCAAAGGACTTGGTGGAAATTTTGAAGAAGAGGAAGTGGTAAATAAAGCACTAAGAACACTTCATAAATCTTATAGTTATAAATTTTATGCTATTGAGGAATTTAAAGATTTAAGCAAATATTCTAGAGATTAGTTATATGGTACTATATCTACTTTTTAAATGAGAGAATTTGTTACAAGTAATGGAAAAGTTAGGATTGCTTTTAAGTCTGGAAAATTAGAAAAAAATGAGGAATTGGATTAGGAGGATCTTGATGATGAAGGAGAAAACTTTGTTGGGAAAATGAAAAAGGGTATTGGTAAATACAGAGCTAAGTTTCCTTTCAAATTTTTTAGTTGTGGTAAGATAGGTCATTTTTCTTCAAGATACCCAAACAAAGCTTTTAATGACAAGAAGAAAAAAAAAAGGTAAATAAATTAGGAAAATTTATTATGTTGGAGAAGATGCTAATATATATGATGATGAATCTAATTAAGTGGATGATGAGGATAGTGAATTATTGTTCATGGCTATTAAATATGGAACTAATTTTGTTACCCTTGAGAGATGTGTGAAGGAAAGTGCTTTGGAACCAAGTAATAACATTGAAGGAACTATGGTGACTACTTTTCATGCTAGAGAGGAGATGAACTACTAGATTAATAATAGTGGATGCTCAAATTATATGACCAGTGACAAAAGTAATTTTGTTAAACTTGAGAAATATGAAGGAGTTCTAGTAAAGTTTAGTGATGATACATATTATAAGATATGTGGAAAAGGTTCAATTAGTTTTCATGGAAATCATAATACAGATGATCTTTATGTTAAGGGTTTTAGACATAATCTTTTGAGTGTTGGAAAAATGTGTAGAAAAGGATATAATCTTATGTTTCAAGATGATGGATGTGAGATAAGAAAAGGATTTGGAACTATGGTTGTTGGAAGAAGAATAGATGGAAATTTTTATCAGCTTAAAGGTGATGATGGTCATTGCTTTATGACTCAAATTAATGAAAGTTGGTTATTTCATAGAAGAATGTGACATTAATTTTTGTTAGCTTAGTGAGGAATAGTTTAATTCAAGCTTTGAAAGATCTACCAAATATTATAAAGCTCATCAATGTTGCCTACAAGGAATTCCAAATTAGGAAGCAAGCAAAAATAAGTTTCAAAGTCAAAGAAAAATTTACTACTGAACTATTGGAGCTAGTTCATACCGACCTTTATGGTCCTACTAAAGTAATAATTTTTCATGGTGATAGGTATTTCATACTATTGAATTATGATTATGATATGGGTTACTTTTCTCAAAGAAAAATCAGAATCTCTATATAAGTTTAAAGCATTCAAAGTTATGGTTGAGGATAAAAGGGATATCAAAATAAAAATTTTGAGGTCTCACAAAGGTGGGGAGTTCACCTCCAATTAGTTCAATAGTTTTTGTGAGAATCATAGAATAAAGAGATATTTATCAACCCATCACACTCCATGAGAGAATGGAGTGGTTGAAATAAAGAATAGAACTATTCTAGAAGCTACAAGAAGAATGATGAAAAAGAAAAGTCTACCAAAAGTGTACCAAAGAGAAGTAATTCATACTACCGTTTATATTCTTAATAGAGTTCAAGGAAGATAAACCAATGCAAAGACTCCTTACGAGTTGTGGTATGGAAGGATTCCTACTATAAAATTCTTCACAGTGTTTGGAAGTGAGTGCTATATCAAATGAGATGAAGAAAAATTAGGAAATTTCGATACAAACTTTGATGAAGAAATCTTTATTGGATATTCTACAACAAGAAAATCTTACTACTTCTACAACAAAAGGCTAAAGAAGATTATTGAAAATGAAAATGTCAAAGTGGATGAATACTTACGGAAGAATTCTATGGTTATAGATGGATATGAATTAGATGTTTCCTCTTATAGAGAAAATGATTGAGATGAAGGGAAGGATAAAGAAGTTCATATTGAAGAGGAAGAAGCTCTAGGAAAGACCCCTAAAACTCGTGAGTATGTGCAGAAGAATCATTTTGAAGATCAAATCATTAGATACAAAAGAAAAGGTTTTTTGACAAGAAGAAAATTTGTGATGATAGAAGAACAAGTAAACTTATGTTTACGCTCTAAATTTGAACCCAAAAAGTGATTTAAGCATGGAATTATTAATATTAGATCAAGTTTATGGAAGAAGAACTAATACAAATTGAGAAGAATCAAACTTGGGAACTTGTCCCAAGACCTACAAAAAAGAATGTTATTGTAACTAAGTGGGTATTCTAGAACAAAATGAATGATAATGGAGATGTGGTGAGAAACAAGGAAAGGATTTTGTGTAAGGTCTACTCACAAGTAGAAGGAATATATTTTGAGGATAAATTTTCTTTGGTGGCAAGAATGAAAGATATTAGGATGTTTCTAACTTTTCCAGCATTTAAAGATATCAAGGTTTATCAGATGGGTGTAAAGTCTACTTTCTTGAAAGGTGAGTTGGAAGAAGAGGTATACATTGAAAAAGAAAAAGGATTTGAGCTATTAAAAAATTTGGATATGGTCTGTAGATTAAAGAAGGCAATGTATGGATTGAAGAAAGCTCCTAGACATTGGTATGCAAGGTTGGATAAGTACTTGATACAACAAGGTTTTAGTAAAGGTACTGCAAATAGTAATATTTATATCAAATTTGAAAATATATATTGTGGTTGTGTATGTTCATGATATAATCTTTAGAGGAAATGAAGCTATGTACAAGAGATTTGCAGAAGAGATGCAAAAGGAGTTTTAGAGGTCTATGTTTGGGGAAATGAATTTTTTTCTTGGGCTACAAATCAATCAAAAAAAGAAAAGTATATTCATTTAACAATTAAAATATGTTAAGGAAATGTTAAAGAAATTTGGAATGGAAGATTCTAGGGTATGTGCAGGATCATCATGGAAGAAACAAGCCCTTAAGTCACAAAAAATTCAAAAAAATTAAAGTTAGGAAACTTGATGTAAAAAATTGAATAAGTTATCTATATTATTTCAAAAATATGTAAAAATAGAATATATAGAAAATTGAATGTAGTTTCTAAACTACTAGGTTTATTTTATAAAAAAAATATCTATTTGGTGAAAATTTGAAATTTCAATGTAGTAGTACTTGAATTTTAGGAACAAAATAAGTAGGTGTCTATCTGACCACCCTAACCACAATAAAATGATAAAAAAAAATTACAAGATTTTAGATATAAGTAGAGGACTCATGTCCTAATGTGATGCATATTTTTTTATAATTTTTTTCCAAGTAAATAATTAATTATGAATTTTTATTACAAATTTTAAAAAATATAAAAAAATTGTATGTCTGACCACCTTAACTTGGTCAAAACTTCATGAATTTTTATTTTTTTTAATCCTATATTATGTGAAGCATACAATGTGACACATGTTTCAGATTCAAAAAATTTCATACCGTTTGAAAGCTATAGATATTTTTCAATCAACCTATCAATTAGGAATTTAGTCATAATTCAAATAGAAAATGAATAATAGTTATTTATTAAATTCAAAGTAAATCATAATTTATATTGGTGGAAAGTTGAGAATATCTTTTAAAAACCATTTTCATTTCATCAATTTTGGGAAAGAAAAAAGTCCTCGGCCACATGGGCCATCATATTATTTACATATCACCACCTTTTGGCCCATCATGATCCTGCACATACCTTCTAAAATAGTATGCACTCCTATTGTTACTAGTTTCAAGCTAAGTAAGAATGATGAATTTCCTAATTTTTATCAGAGAATGTATAGATAAATGATTTTTGGACTATTATATTTAATTGCTACTACACCAGATATCATGCATGTATTTTTTCTTGTGGCTAGATTTCAAGAAGATCCTAGAGAGTCACATGTTGCAATAGTGAGAGGATATTTAGATAATTGAAGGGCACTCTACAAAATTCTTTATGGTATCCAATGGATATTGGTATTTCTTTGAGCGCTTATATAGATGTTGATTGTGAAGGAACTTGTGTGGATGAAAAGAAAATTACAATTTTTGGTGCATTATTTCTTGGATATAGATTGGTGTCTTGGTTGAGCAAGAAATAAGACTCAATGTCTTTATCTATTGTAAAGATAGAATACATTGTAGCAACATCTTGATACACACAGGTGTTGTGGATTATGAAAACCTTGATAGATATCATAGTGGTACATATGATGAACCAAATTTATATCTTCTATTGAAATAAAATTTCCATTAAAATTTAAAATAATTTGGTGATGCGCTCAAGGAAAAAACATATCTAAATATGGTATCACTTTTTGAGCGAGAAGTTGTAGAGAATGAAGTGAAGCTTGAGTATGTTCCTACAAAGGATCAGGTTGTTGATATATTCACCAAGGCTCTTCCTAAGGATACTTTTGAGTATCTTTGGGAGAAGTTAGGGATTATTGCCACTCCTTGGACTTGAAGTAGATGCATACGAACATGCATCAATCCATTGGATTTCAAGATTCATTTTTTCTTCTAGACTAATGTTGGAGTCTACCTCTCAGGGGGATTAGGTAGTGGATTTTTTGGTTGTTATAAGGGGGATTAAGTGTTGATGTAGGTTAGTTTTTTCCTTTGTTAAATGTGTCAAAGAGTATGTGTAGTGGTTGACGATTGATGTACTTTATTGTGTGCTCCTAAGGGGGAGTATGTAAAGAAATATGTATGTTTTATGTCAAATGGAGAAAGAGATGCAAATATGTTTCCCTTTACAATTAATATGAAAGGGGGAGAGAAAAATAATGTGAAAAATGTTTGGTTGTAAAACGGGGGAGAGAGTAATGTGAAAAATGAGAGTATAATGTAACCTGGGGAGAAAGAATGAGGAGTTGATATAGATTAGTATTTTAATGATAATAGTTTTTTTTTTATCATTCATGGTTTTTCTCATACATCATGTGTTTCCATCAATGAAAAAGGGGAATATTTTTAAAAAATAAATAATTGGTTTTCTCATTAATATCAAAAAGATTTGGGGAGATTGTTTGTGTTCTCATTAATATCAATTGGCCATGCTTTGATTAGTTACATTATGTTGCCATTGGTAAGTGCTACGAATGTCAAAATCTAATGTTGCTTTGATAAGCCTTTGTTTGTGGATGTTGTTGGTTTAGTAATTATGAGTACATGTCTTTAGTGCTTGGTTTCCAACTACTTTTGAGAAATTTTGAATAAAAGAGGAAACAATGTGTTGCAAGGGTGTTCTAGAATATAAAGTGGTGTTATGGTTTTTCTTTGCATTTCTCCTATATTCAAGAATTTCTTATGTCATTCAAATATCTTGGTGAGAGCTCTTTAGAGGTTCTATATTTAAAATTTCTTAGTTTGGATCATTGTATAGATAGAGTTGTGTTCACTAATGTGTGAATTATATATTTAAGTGGTGTCTAGGAGAATTGGTTTCTCTCCACATTTCTTCATAGTTTGGTGTCAAATCTTGCAATTCTAGAAATAAAATAATAATGTTCATATCTACCTATAGTCAAAGTTTTTTATGTTTTGGTGCTTTGAAAGTTTATTTCTTGAGTACAAAGTATGAAAGGTCATCTAAATGTACTAGGTGTGTACATTCTTTAAGTGAAATTTGTTGTGAAGGAATTTTTTGGATTTTAGGTGTTTTGTAGAATATTCTAGATCATTTTCAAGTGATGTATAGCTTCTACAAATCATCTTTGGTTTTAAGAAAGCGTACTTTAAAAATGTTAATGGTGTTTACACAAGTTCAATCGACCTTGGGTGTTTACAATAATCACATATTTTCTTTAGTGATTGTGAAAGCATGTGATAGAACCAGGGTTGATTGAGAAAACACAATCTCAATGCTTGAGTCTTTGTCTTAAGAACTCCTTTAGGTGCTAATTCATTCACCCTACAACCTATAGGTCCTCTGTTTGTTTGAGGCACCTCCGGTTTACCTTAGCAACCCTACTATCATTACAAATCTTTTGCTACAAAACGTCATTTGGTACTCTTTCTTCCACTTGCACTATCTAGCCTTTTATTCCTCAAAAGACCAGTCACTCCTCCACTCTGCCAGTGTTGTTATAGGCTTGTGTGGCACTTTCCAAAGCCTCCAAATTCATCTTTTCCAATGCTTAAGCAATCACCAAGCTTCTATTCTCCATCGGTTCCTTGAAAAACATAGTTCTTGGTTCTTGGGTAGGCTACAAGCCTCAAACAATTTTAGCCCTCTCAACTCAAAGGACAGGCTAGAAATATTTTATTCCCTCTAATTGTGCCAATATTTTTATTGTTTCTCTAGTTCTTTTTCCAAGCTCTGATAGCTTCTTTGGAGATTGATGCATTTTTCTGCCCGTATAGTAGAAAAATCCAACCTAGGGTAACCTAGGGTTTCTTAAGGCTTTTCATTGGCCTATTTTGCCTTTTCTGACCACAAAAGCATTAAGAACCTTCTGTTTACTATTCTACACCTCCTTAGCACTGTCTGCAATCACAATACAAATCAGATTTTAAAGATACCACCCCTACCACGTTGGGATTTTGCTCTCTTGACTGTATTTTCTAGCCCGGTTCCCAAACTCTCCTAGAAACAGTCCTCCAACTTGCAAAAGGAAACTCTAATGACTACTTTATGTACACTAGTTACATGCTTAGAGCCTAGCATTGCTTCCCCTACATCCATACTGCCTGGTGCGAGCATAAACAATACTAACACTCCATGATTCTGGTTCTTTTTACCAGTCAAAAATAGAAATAAAGAAAGAAAGATTTAGTAAAATACAAAATGCGATGGGAAAACTATTTAAATATGCTAAAACATAACTTTACAAAGACGTGTTACATGCCATAGAAACTCAGAAAAGATTTATTTCATTTCAATATTTATTGCCACACAACCAAACAGATAAAAACCAAATCTGTTCACAACAAAAATGTTGTTTTTTCTTTATTTTCCACAACTTCCATCATCAAAAGACCTCCAACCTACTCAAAATGTTGGGCTCTTCCTTTTCCACCCAAAAAAAATAGTTAGGTCTTCTATATCAGGCTCGAAAGTGATTGAAAGAAGTGTGTTTTGCAGTTTTAACCAAAACTTAAGGAAACGCCTACAAAACAAGTTTCCAATTTATTTTAAGTTTACCTAAGCTTCAAAAAGGTCCCCTTACACCTTATCAATGGTGTTTGAGACTTTAAAAAACAAAACAAAAAGATTAAGAAACAATTCTTCAAAATGTTCTTGTTTTTTATTTGTAGGTGCTCCTACACCATTCTCCCCCTCTCAGCACAAAGACGAAGAACTAGAAGGTGGTATCAGTTTCAGGTCAATGCCAAGCTTCATTAATTGATCCTCTTGTACCCATGTAGCCTCTGAGTCAAGTTTTCTCTTCCACTTGATAAGGTGCTCCATGTATACCTTATTCTTTGTTGCTTTCTTCACCTTGGAATCCAAGACCTTCTCTGCCTGAGCTTTCTCTTGACTTGGAAGGGGTATATTACTGATATCTTTAAAAATTTCCTGACTGTTCTGAAATTCATCATTGACTGTACCCTTGTACCTGATCAAATCAGCAACGTTGAAGACTAGAGATATGCCCAAATCCGATGGAAGTTCCACCTTGTATGCATTCTTTCCATACTTAGCTATCACCTTGCATGGTCCTACCCAATTCATTTTCAACTTGGTGGACATCCCCTTCTACAATCTGGATTTTTTGAGGTGAACCATCACATAATCACCCACTTGAAACTGCACATCCCTTCGTGTCTCCTCAACTTTGCCCTTCAACTTTTGTGCTGCTGCTATGATTGTCCTCTTAACCTACTCATGAATCTGCTTCATGGTTTCAGTGAAGTCTTCTGCATGTCCACTCCTATTCTCCATTGTTCCAAGGTCTCTAAGCTCACAAATTCCCCTTGGATGCATCCCATACACAACTTCAAATGGGCTTTTTCCTGTAGTTCTATTCACACTATCATTGTATGCATATTCTACTTGGGAAATCGCCATATCCTAGGTCTATCCATATTCCTTTGTCAAGCACCTCAATAGGTTACCTAACACTCTATTAACCACCTCGGTTTGACCATCAATCTAAGGATGGTAAGCTGATCCAAATGATAAATTAGTTCCAAATCTGCTCCATAGTGTTTACCAGAAATGACTCATGAATTTTACATCCCTATCTGAGACAATGCTCAATGGCAATCTGTGGATTCTCACAACTTCCCTAAAAAATAGATGGGCAATGTAGCTTGCATTGTGTGTAGTCTTGCAAGGAATAAAGTGACTCATCTTGCTAAATCTGTCCACAACTACAAAAACACTATCAAAACCAGATTTAGTCTTGGGAAGAACCACCACAAAATCCATGCTCACACATTCCCATGGTCTGTTCAGAATAGGCAAGGGCTGATATAACCCAGGGTAGCTCCCCCTTTGGCTCTCATGCAAACAACACACTTTTCAACATACTTTCTAACGTCTCATGCTAACTTATGCCAATAGTAAAACCTTTGTACCAGCTCTAATTTTTTTTTAATACCAAAATTCCCACTAAGACTGCCATTGTGTTTTTCTTGGATTAGATTTTCTCTCATTGATCCTCTTGGGACACATAATAGATTGCCCTTGAATAACAACCCATTTGCAATGTATACTTAGTATATTGACTGTGAAAGTGATTTGCGAAGTCTGAACATACCTTGTAGGCTTCGGAAAAGTCTTTGTCATCACCATAGAGATCTTTAAAACTTTCCAATCCAATGCTTTTCAGTTGTATCTCTTGGACTATCAACATCCTCCTACTTAATGCATCTGCCACTTTGTTTTGTTGTCCCTTCTTGTGCTTAATGGTAAATGTGAAAGCTTGAATGTACTCCATCCATTTCAAGTGTCTATTGCTTAACTTCTCCTGGGTGTTGATATAACTGAGTGCCTGGTTATCTATGAAGACCACAAACTCTTTGGGCAGAAAATAATGCCTCCATTTCCTAAGGGACTACACTAAAGCATAGAGTTCCAGATCATAGGTGGAGTATTTTTGCTTGGCTTCATTGAGATTTTCACTAAAGAAGGCTATAGGCCTACCTTCTTGACTAAGGACTCCTCCTACTGCTACTCCACTTGCATCACACTCAACTATAAAAAATTTATCAAAACTAGGCAATAACAAGATAGGTTGTGTTGCCACTTCTTTTTTCAACTTTTCAAACCCTTTATCAGCCTCTAAAGTCCACTGAAACTTTGTTTTCTGACCACCCTTGATTGTATCTAACACTAGTGCACATATACCACTAAAATTCCTTATAAACTTCCTATAAAACTAAGCCAAACCATGAAAACTTCTTACCTCACTTGTTGTGGTTGGTGTAGGCCATTTTGGGATGGCTTCCACCTTACTTGGATCCATCTTCAGCATTCCTTGGGATACCACAAAGCCTAGATACACAAGCTCTTGTTTGAAGAACTCACACTTCTCAAGGTTGATTGCCAACTGTTCTTCTTGCAACCTTTTGAGTACCATCTCTACATGCTTCAAATGCTCTTCTGCTGTCTTACTAAAAATTAGTATGTCATCCAAGTAGACTACCACAAAAATCCTTTTGAAATCTTTAAGCACCTCATTCATTAGTCTCATGAACGTGCTAGGGGCATTCGAGAGGCCAAATGGCATTACTTTCCACTCATATAAACCATCATTTGTCTTAAAAGTTGTCTTCCATTCATCACCTTCCTTAATTCTGATTTGGTGATACTCACTCTTAAGATCTAGCTTAGTGTAAAATTTTGCACCTCCAAGGAAATCCAATAAATCTTCAATCCTAGGTATTGGAAATCTATACCTAATTGTGATCCTATTAATTTCTCTAGAATCAGTACAAAGTCTCCATTTACCTCCTTTTTTTGTTGCCAAAACAACTAGGACTTCACATGGACTAATACTATTTTTGAATCAGACCCTGATTCAGCAACTCTTCCACTTGTCTTGCCACCTCTTGGTTCTACTCAGGTGTAAGTTTGTATGCTGCCTTGTTAGGCAATGAGGCTCTAGGTATGAAGTCAATTTGATGACTTATTGCTCTCTTGGGTGGTAGAGTTGATGGTGTTCCATCACTCACAATGCTCTTGTATTTGTCAAGCAAGTTTTGGACTACTATTGGTAACACTATCCTTTTAGCCTTTTCCTCTTCTTTGGGCTCCATCATGATCAGATACCCATCATTACCTTGGTGTAGATCCTTGATGAACTCCTTACCACTACTCAACATAATGTTTGGAACCTTGGACTGCCCTTCATCTTCCTCAATCAACGATTACAGCTTGAAGGTTTTTTCATCCTTCGTGAATTCTATGGTATTATCCTTTCCCTAATATACAACACCTCTATCATATTTCCATGGCCTGCCAAGAAGAAGATGGCATGCATCCATGGGCAGTACATCACAAATCAGCTTGTCTTTGTAGCCTCCTATTGAAAATTCCATTGTAACCTGCTCATTCACTAAGACACTCTGCCCTTTGTTCAACCATGTGACTTTGTAAGGATTGGAATGAGGTAGCTTCTACAATTTTAACTTATTTACTGCCTCCTCAGAGATGACATTGTCCGTAGAACCAAAATCTACAATAACCTTGCATACCTTTCCCAATATCTTGCACCTTGCTCTAAACAAAGCTCTCATGTGCTTGGGTTCTTCCTTGACCAGTTGTCTGATCACCACTCTATTAAACATTAGATTTTCACCTACTTCTGATTCTATGTGACTGATCTTAGGTGTCTTTACACTCATGGTGTCCTCTTGTGCATAAGCTACTCTTTTCTCATTGCTAGATGAAGCTTTCTTCAGGAATCTATAAGCTGGATGACCTAGCTAATTGCAATTATAACATTTCATAGTGGAAAAGTAAGATTTACCTCTGCCTACTCCTCTACCTTGGTTTGAACCACCTTGAGGTCCTCTTCCTCTATTAAATCCTCCTCTTGTTGAGGTTTCACCTCCATGCTCAGTAAGCTTTGATTCACCTTGGTTTCTTTGGTCACCACCTCTTCCTTGGTAACCTCCACGTTGTCCTTTTTGATCTCTGCCTCTTCCTTTACCCTTAGAGGACTGATCATGCTTCCTTTTATTCCTCTCTTCAATCTTGATAGCTAGCTGATAACATTGGTGGAATGTCTTGGGGCTGAGCAAAGCCATCTCTTCTTGTATATTCCACTTCAATCCATTGAGGTATCTAGCCACTTTTAGGCTTTCATCTTCTCCCACATTTGATCTCAAACAAAGCTTCTAAAACTCTTCCATGTAGGTGTTTACATCTTGATATTTTTGTCTTAAAATTTGCCTCTTCTTGTGGAGCTGAATTTCATAATCATCTGGCATATAGGCTTCTTTCACTTTAGCAACCATTCCTTTCCAGGTTGATATGGGCTGCTTACCTTGTTTCTCCCTTTCAGTCTAGACAAATTTCCACCACATTAAGGCTGATCCTCTCAACCTTGACTTTGCAACCTTCACTTTCTATGCTTCTGTAACTCCACATTTGAAGTGATTCTCCATGCCATCTATCCAGTCCTACACCAGATTAGGATCCATTTTTCAATGGAATAGTGGTACACCCTCAAGTTATTTTCCACTTAGGTCTTTTAATGCCTTCAAGAAAGGCTCCTCCTCCAAGACAGGTTCAGGTTCAGGCACTTTTTCCTCCTCTACAACCTCTTCTTCTTTTGGCACTTTGCCTTCCAGTTTCGCTTGGTTCAGTGCTGCTTCAAGCTGTTTTATTCTTTCCTTTAGATATTTGTTATCCTCTTCTTGCTCTTCAACCATCTTGGCTAACTGTACATTTGTCACTATCTTAGGTAGTTCACTTGATTCAACTTCCTCTGACATATAAGTTGTTACTTCCTAAATCTTTCACTGCTCTGATACCAATTTGATAGAACCAGGGTAGATTGATAAAACACAATCTCAATATTCGAGTCTTTGTCTTAAGAACTCATTTAGGTGCTAATTCATTCACCCTACAACCTATAGGTCCTCTGATTGTTTGAGGCACCCCTGGTTTACCTTAGCAACCCTACTATCATTGCAAATCTACTACTACAAAATGTTCTTTGGTACTCTTTCTTCCACTTGCACTATCTAGCCTTTTATTCCTCAAAAGACCAGTCACTCCTCCACTCTACCAATGTTGTTACAGGGTTGTGTGGAACTTTCCAAAGCCTCCAAAGTCATCTTTTCCAATGCTTAAACAATCACCAAGCTTTCGTTCTCCATTGGTTCCCTGAAAAATAGAGTTCTTGGTTCTTGGGCAGGCTACAAGCCTCAAACAATTTTAGCCCTCTCAACTCAAAGGACAGGCTAGAAATATTTTATTCCCTCTAATTGTGCCAATCCTTTTATTGTTTCTCTGGTTATTTTTCCAAGCTCTGACAGCTTCTTTGGAGATTGATGCCTTTTTCTGCCCGTACAAGGGAAAAATCCAACCTAGGGTAACCTAGGGTTTCTTAAGGCTTTTCATTGGCCTATTCTACCTTTTCTGAACACAAAAGCATTAAGAACCTTCTATTTACTATTCTACACCTCCTTAGCACTATCTGCAATCACAATACAAATCATATTTTAAAGATACCACCCCTGCCATGTTGGGATTTTGCTCTCTTGACTGTATTTTCTAGCCAGGTTCCCAAACTCTCCTAGAAATAGTCCTCCAACTTGCAAAAGGAAACTCTAATGACTACTTTATGTACACTATTTACATGCTTGGAGCCTAGCATTGCTTCCCTTGCATCCATATTGCTTGGCACGAGTAGAAACAATACTAACACTCCATGATTCTAGTTCTTTTTACCAGTCAAAAATAGAAATAAAGAAAGACAGATTTAGTAAAATACAAAAAGCGATGGAAAAAATGTTTAAAGATCCTAAAACAAAACTTTACAAAGATGTGTTACATTCTATAGAAACTCAGAAAAAATTTATTTCATTTCAATATTTACTGCCATGTAGCCAAACACAGAAAAACCAAATCTATTCACAACAAAAATGTTGTTTCCTCTTTATTTTCCATAACTGCCATCATCAAAAGACCTCCAACCTACTCAAAAGGTTGGGCTCTTCCTTTTCCACCCGAAAAAAATGGTTAGGTCTTCTATATCGGGCTCCAAAGTGATGAAAAGAAGTGTGTTTGAAAACACACTATGGTTTGCAGTTTTAACCAAAACTTAAGGAAATGCCTACAAAACAAGTTCCCAATTTATTTTAATTTTACCTAAGCTTCAAAAAGGTCCCCTTACACCTTATCAATGGTGTTTGATACTTTACAAAACAAAACAAAAATATTAAGAAACAACTCTTCAAAATTTTCTTGTTTTTTAATGGTAGGTGCTCCTGCACCAGCATGAAATGGTGTATATGAAAGGATTTAGGTCTTATTTTAATTTTTATGTGGTTCACCTTCATTCCTTTCCACCATGGGAATGTTTTTGTGTTGACCTAATTCGAATTTGCATCTTTGATGTGCATTAACGACCTTGGAGAATCTTTTCAAGGTTAAAGAAGGTATAAATAATGGTTGAGTTTATGGAGAAGTGTGTGACATGAATTACAAACATGTGAAGTATGAATTTGTGAAGTGTGGTGTGAAATTAAATGAGTTAGACTATTGGAAGTAGTGATAAAAATGAGTCTACAATATTTAGGAAGTGTGTGAATGTGTTGTTGATGTTGTTGTAGAATTTTCTATTACATTGACATGGATTTCTCATTGTAACATTATTCTTTCTTCTTTTCTAGAATCTGGCAGTGAGCCATTGGAAGTGACCCCATCATTATTTTGGGTAGTGACCCTCTAGCAGTGAGCCTTTTGTATTCAGTGTTGCAATTACTTTATATTGTGAGCTAATCCTCACCATGGTTTTTCCCTTCTTGGGTTTTCCACATAAATTTGTTCTTTTAGAAAAATTAGAATTAGGAAACTTGACATAAAAATTTGAATAAGTTATCTATATTATTTCAAAAATATGTAAGAGTAGAATCTATAGAAAATTGAATTTAGTTTCTAAACTTCTAGGTTTATTTTAAAAAATAAAAATCTATTTGGTGAAATTTTGAAATTTCAATGCAGTAGTACTTAAATTTCAGGGAAAAAATAAGAAGTAGGCATCTGTCTGACCACCCTAACCATAATAAAATGATAATATTATTTTATAATATTTTAGAAATAAGTAGAGGACTCATGTCTAGATGTGATGTATATTTGTTTGTAATTGTTTTCCAAGTAAATAATTAATTATGATTTTTTTATTACAACTTTTAAAAAATATAAAAACTCATATGTCTAACCACCTTAACTTGGTCAAAACTTCATGAAATTCAATTTTTCTTTTTTTAATCCTATAGTATGCAAAGCATAGAATGTGATGCATGTTTTGGATTACAAAAATGTGATGCCGTTTGAAAGCTATAGATTTTTTTCAATCATCCCATCAATAAGGACTTTAGTCATAATTCAAATAGAAAATGAATAATAATCATTTATTAAATTCAAAATAAAGAATAATTTATATTAGTGGAAAGATGAAAATCTCCTTTAAAAACCATTTTCATTTTATCAATTTTGGGTAAAAAAAAGTCGTTAGCCAAATACCCTACAAATACCCATCATATCGCCACTGTTTCGCCCATCATGATCCTACACATACCCGTTAGGTGTAGCAAAAAAAATGTTACAAGATAAGATGCATCGAGATCTTATTCATTTTGTTGGCCTCTAGGAAGAAAAGGAGTAAGGAGAAATATGTGAGAATGATGTACAAACTAAATTCATTTATTTATTTGAATTTTTTAGAGCCAATTCGCATGCAAGTGATGAAGATGATAAGATGGAGTACAAGGATGAATTATGGTATATTGAGCTAAATTTAAAGAGTGAGAAAGAGAGGACGTATGAAATAAGGGAGAGACATGAAGGTTTAGGTTAAGGTGAAGAAATTTCAAAAAAATAATGAAGAATGGTAGACCCAAATAAAAAATTATGGTTTTCAAATATTCATGATCTTCATTCATAAAACATTTATTCTACACAAGTTGTTTGATGTAGGAGCATCTAGGTGAAAACGTAATCCTGTACACCAAAAACAAGAGGTTTCTTAAATTTCTCATTTCTAATGTGTTTTATTGTAGGCATGATTTTGGAGTAGTTTTCACACATTTATATTATATTAAAAATTAAATTCTAATACCTATTGGATAGGTGGCACCAAACACTTTTTTTTTTGTGTTTGGTGGCTCGTATATAAAATATTTCTTCACCAAAATAGAGGAGAAATAAATCCTACACTGAGGAAAGTGGGGGATATTTTGGGCTTCTTGTATCTCCTCCAAGAATTTAAATTTTTCATTAAAACTTTAATTGGAGTGCGTATGGGTGTCAGGGGTGGAAGTAGTGGGGTTAGATAGAACAAAAAATTGCTTAGCAAATGAATTAAAATTCTTGTAGGTAGAGGAATAAAGAAGGAAAAATGTGGAATCCATGCCTAGAAAAAACAAAGGAAAAACATGTTTTGGGACTGATTTGTGAAGAAAATCCAACACCTAGCATTGAAGTCTATACCAAGATTGAAAGTGAGAAAAATCATAGAGTTTTGAAGTAGAAAAATGAAAGAAGAATTACCTTGGCATCCATGAATATTTTACTAGAGATTTGAAGATATATTTTTTTATGTCTATATATAGGTTTAAGCTATTATATTTGTTTCATAAATTTTTAATGATAAATCTTCCATATAGATATATTTTGGTGGTGATTAGATGATTTCCTATAGCTTGTTGTTTTAAGTAATGAAAATTTAATCTAAAAATTAGAAATAATTATACAAATTTATATTTATGTGTAGTTGGTTTTCTTCACGATAGATATTGGATTGGGATATGATTCCAATTTCTAGTCTTAGCCTTCATCTTTAGGATTTTTCCACTTTCATATTTCTTCATGTATTGTGCACCATGAAATAAAAGGCTGATTTTTCAAGATTTTTTCTACAATTCATGTGTTTCTGAGAGAAATTGATACAATGATTGAAAATCCATTTTGCATTCTAATTCGTTGATTTGTATCAATGGCTAGGGAAAGTAATGGGATTCCTTACCAAAAATGTGGGACATTGTTGCAAAATTTATAATCCAATATATCACCTATAAAAATGATCTGGTCAGTATACCATAATATTTTTTTCATTCTTTCCAAAGAATGATTAAAGAAGTAAAAGAGGGACATGAAAATTATCTTTCTTACCATGGTTTAAATAAGTTGCTAGTCATAGAGGGTTTAAAGTTAGTTGTTTTTTCTTTGAGTTGGAACTTTTTTATTGAAAACCTGAAGGATAAATAATTTAATAATTTCGTTTGTTAAGAAGAGGAAGTCCCTTTGCCGATAAGGGCATGGTTCGGTGGTCAAGTCGCTTGGTTGTAGTGACGGTCACTAGGGTTCAAACCTTCGCTGGGCCAAAGTGCTCACAGGCCTTGTGCCTTCATTGGGCCTTTGTGCTCGCGGGTTTGGTTGTTTCTTGTGGTTTGTTGTATCCGGTTCATAGCTCCGGTCAAAAAAAAGCGTTTACCCCTAATATTAAAAAAAAAAGAGGAAGTCCGTAAAGAAAATGAGTAGGAAAATATACCATAAGAAGGGGAATCCCTTGGATATCATGAGCAAGAAAATATACTAGATGAAAGAGAAGATTTTGACAACCATAGAGAGGAAAATGGACAAGTAGAAGAAGCATTTTCTAAAATTGGAGCTTACGAGAATATGCTAGTAGATAATTTAGCTACTAAAAGTCATGATACCGCAAGATTCAAAACTAAAATAAACCTGAATTATTAACTCCCTAGATATTAGATAAAAGTCAACCAAAAAATGAAGAATGGAGGCTAAACCTAATACTAAGCTAAAAACCCTAGCAATCATGGCTAGGAATATGGTGGGAAAAGGGAATTCAAATGAATCTAACATGGAATTATTAGATAATACTCTCCTAAAGGGTAAGGATCATGCTAACTTAGGGAACACCGAAGAAAAAACAAACAAAATAAAAAAAGTAAAGGATGAGAGAACAATTGGTAGCTACAAATGACATTAAACTACCTATTTTTGTTAGTGAAAATAATGTCATACAAATTGAAACCCTTGCACTATAACATAAAGAACCTTTACAAAAAAACTTGGTATAGATGATAATAATCAAGAAGATATACAAAAATACTAGGTATAGATGATAATCAAGAAGATATACCTTGAGCTAAATGTTTTCTTTAATTTTTGGAATTTTTGTGAAGAGGACATTCAAAGCCCAAAACAAATATTTCCTATGCATTCAACACCTTTAGAGCAACCATATGGATCTATAATTAGCTATCAAAAAGAAGAAATTTTTTTTTATGAGACTAGGTAAGCCACCTCAAAATTAAAATTTATGCTCTATAAGGGTAGCTTTAGATTGCTTCCATAGTTAAACAATAGCGAACAAAGGAAATTCAGGGGATGAAAATATAATTAAATTGGTTGATTAAAAATGTAGAGGAGCTTGTAATATAGGATCTTTGCATATCTATTAAAGATCATAAGCAAACAATTGAACAATTGAATACTTCTTAGTCAAGTGAAATTATGGCAGCTTTGCAAAATTTGGCTACCATAACATCACCCAAACAAAACCTTTAAGTTTGTAAGTAATTTGTTTTTTCATAAAGGAAAGTAGAGTTTTAAGTTGGGAGGAAACTGATATATATATATATATATATATATATATATATATATATATATATATATATATATATATATATATATATATATATATATATATTAAATGTCATTTTATGCCTAAACCTATCTATTAAATTTCCACCTTAATTCTCTATTATTCCATTATTATCTTATATAATGAAATTTATTTAGTATGTTTTAGAAGAATACAATATGCTTAAGTTATGAATTTGTGAGAATATTAATTCAATCAGTTGTAGATGAGTGAATAGGAGTTTTGTAGTAGAACATGTGTGGAAGCTAGAGATTGTAGAAGAAATTTTGTTATCCTTTTGATATGTAAAGAGAAAGTACATTTATTATATCATTTTAAACTTATGACCAACAACCAAGTTTTGTTATATTTGGGTTTATTGGAACTGAGGCCAAAACAAACATTTGAATCATTTTATAGAATCAATGGTTATATGCTATGGGATATAAATATTGTACTATAGGCTATGTGAATGTATGTATGAAACTAAGTGTACAAACAATATATAGATTTTTTTTTATCAAAAACTAAAAAAACATTTTTTATTTCTATTGCTTGGTAGACTAAGGAGGCAAGGCCCACTTCTTGAAATGCTTGGTGATCTCTATCTTTTTATGTTAAGTTGTGTCTTCTTGTTTTTATTCTTATTTAATTAATTCCATGTATTTTGAGATTAATGCTTGTATTTTATATTATAACATTGTTGTGAATTATGAGATTGATGATAAACATAATAAATTAATAATCCACATTGTTCTTTATTTATGTTGGTATCTTATTATGATTATTAGTTTTAGATTTATTATCTCTTACAAACTATTGTTGTTCCCATAGTAAATTATCCTTGTTCATGTCACAAAATTAACTAAGAGATATTGAGTTAGATTTACACTTAGGTAGCTAATTTAAGTTAAAAGTGCATTCATTCTCACTCAAAATGCTACCCTCGGCCCTTAAGCATATAGTTTATACAATTTTTAAAATCTTACATCTCATATTGAACTAGGAACACATTGAATTTATGAACCAAAGTTGTAGCCATAATCTTGAATTAATCTCCTCAGTTTTATCCCAAAAACTACTAATATGGAAACATGATTGTTTATAGTAAACCCTCAAGTGAATGACAAAAGAATGTATCTATGTAGTGCCCATGTGTATATACTTATGCATGTATATATATAAACTATATATATTTTAAGACTATATGGTATGTATATATTCTCATATGGTAAATATGTTATTGTGTATGTACCAAACTATATGTGCATAAAAAATGTTGTGTATCCTTGCATTCTACATGTGTATGTTTTTTCTTCAGTGACTACATAAAAAAGCCTACTTACTACTTACTATGTGTATGTTGTGATTCAATTTTTATATACAATATGGACTATGCATATACCTACATGGTGACTATTAAACTTTCTATATGTATGCATGTATGTATATATTTGTCTATGTGTGTGCATGCTACATGTATATATAAATATCAAAATTATATATTAAGAAATCATATTTGCATCAATACAAATTATTTATATATTAAAATATTTAAGTATATACTATAATCATAATCTCTTTGAGTAGAACAATATGTACTATATGGATCCATATAGTTGATATTTTTAGTGCCTCTAAAATATGGTCATTTTCTTCAATAAAAATATAACAAATTATATATCAAAATTAATTTATCGACCTACCCAAATGTAATTATATCACATATTTTATATCAAGAGACTGAAAAAAATATTGACCACTAAAACCACCTAAAATGAACAGCAAAAAATAATATTAAACTACTAAAATCTCACAAGCACCAAGATTAGATGAAGAATAACCATGATTCACATCAAGTTCGTTAGAGTTTCTGTAATTGATTAAAAAACAAACTACAAATCAAATGCAAATGAAAAGTCTTAATATTATAAACTATTGCAAACCTCATATAGAGAAAGTAAAATTATAAAATGAATGAAAACATATAAATATCTAACCAAAAGTTCCTTTTTACACCAATAATGTTGGTTGTGCTCCAATATTAATTAGCTCAAAGTGTTAATGTCAATGCTTAACTCAATCACATAAAATTAACATTACTTAAATGATGGAATTGTCATCACTATTTCACATAAAAGATTCATGATGATATCATGAATGAAAAGATAATTTTATATATTTTTGAATGATAGAATGTATAATTGAGATTCAATTAATGATCAATATTTAATTCCTTTGGTTGTGGAGTTAACTTGGAAAGATGGATTAGTTAACTTGACAAATTATCATTAGTACTCATGAGAGGATAATTATTAGTCAGCTTGTGAAGGAATAATAATGTATTTATTAATTTTTTTAATTGTATAGTTAGTTCATATTTATTAAATAATAAATATTTCTAATTAATTTAATGAAATAATATTGATAATGGAGAATGACATCTAAATGGTTTAAAAATTAATAAAAATTTAAGATAGTAGTGGATAATAAATAATAATAGAAAGAATTATTTTACTATTTACACCACTGGTTAATAAAATAATCTTATATTTTAATCAATTAGTCTAAAATCCCATATCCTAACCTAATCCACACTAATAAGACATCATTTCCTATTTGCAATTAAAAATTAAGACAAATCCCCATAATCAAATCCTAAATGGGATCAATCCCAATTTTTATAGATCAAATCAATCATGAAAATCATAAGAATTCATTTCCAACTATCGTCTATCCAAAACCAAATAAATTTTTTATTTCAAATATCTGTTTAATTCAATCAATCACAATTTTCCATAGACTAGCTACAAACATTTATTTTATCTTCCTTTTTAAATTCAAATTGAAAATTCTTTTTTATTCAATCTTAGTCATTCAGTCTAAATTAGTCTCAACCCTTCATTTGTCCCACACATTTATCCCATACCTCATCTAAAAATCTATTTTCAACTCTGACAATTGGATGCAAAACAAGATTACATTGTTTTTGAATAAATATTCACCATTATCCTTAATAAGAAGTTGATAATAACTTTTGATTGTTTCCCTATAATTTAATTGATACTATCATTTTTTTTGTATTGAATAAAGCATAAGGAATTACAATGAATAATAAATGTAGTCGCAAAAGATGACTTCTAAGAGAGAAAACAACAACACTAATTTTTTTTACAATGTCTCAACAGAATAGCCAGTAAGCATCAAGGTTAAGATGCCATTGAAAAACAACACTAAAGATTATGCAAATACAACCAGGATGTAGCAATCTTGTGCCACCATTACACTCTGAATATGAATATGACCTGCAATTGATGAAGAAAAAAAATCTCCCCTTCATGGAGCTGCAAAAATTGGTGCTTGATCTCTTCCAAATGCTTGCTGAAATCTGAATCTTTTGTGAGCCTCCTCTTCAACTGAGAACAAAGAAAAGTGAGTTGAAACATGATGTCATAGTAAAAATTTAGAATATATATTTCACAATGAAAAATGTGTTTATAAAATAGTGTTGAACATCTACTTTTCCATAAATGCAATAAAATACACTACCACATAAAATCAGCAATTATGTTTGTATGCAGTCCAATACAAAAAATAACTTCTTTCCAATGTAAAACATGACCAAAAATAGTAGGGAAATGATAAAAATGCTATTCCATTTTATTTTTGTACGAGGAAAATCCCAAAAGATATGTTTTATGTTTTCATTGTGCTGATAGAAAGGACATTTGGCTACTTGTACTCTTAAATATTTTATTATATCCCCAACTGGCAGTCTATGATACAAAATTTTCTAGGCTAGCATTTGAACATTTGCCTCCATCTTGGACTTCCAAATTTGTGTACTTAACATTCTCCATTTTATTTCATTAAACTTACAATTCCATTTCCTGCTAAGTCTTGGATTCAATTTCAAACTTGGAAGAAGCTTGAAATATAACTTCTTCAAAGGATACCATGAGAAAGGGTATTTATCAACCCACAACCAATCCTTGAAAAAGTTGCATTGTAGAGGAGTACATATTTTCATGAGTTCAATAAGGACTAAAAATTTCACAAAGGCCATGAAACCTTTATAATTGTTATGTAAATTGAAATTTTTCTTTGAATCATGCCATGAAGCCCAATCAAGGGTATTAAAATCCCAAATGTCACCAAACTAATTCACCCCTTTACTAAATAGTTAATGAGATTGCTTAGAGAAGATGACTGCAAGTGGTTCCCATGATATTGAACCAGCCTATTCCACTAGATAGATGAGGTAGAAATACTAAAACCATGCTGTAGAGAGTCATTTTTTCAATTTAGAAACTTGTTGATCTATTGCCAAGCCTTTGATAAGACTACAATGGAAATGATGCTCTAACTCAAAAGTATTGGAAAATTAAGGATAAACAACTGAGAGGGTGGGGTGAATTAGTTGTCACATAAACTTAAACTTTTCTAACTTATCTTAAATTTAATCTTCGATCTGATGAACAAGCAATTAACCATAAACAATTAACAATTAGACAGACAAATAACACCAATATTTTTTTTGTGGAAACCCTGTTAGGGGAAAAACTATGGTGGATGTGAGTCCACAAGATTATACTTTGTTAGAAGTATTAGGAGAAATAATAAGGGGAATGCACATACATTTAGGCACACTTCCTAGAGCTCACTACTCAAATACAAAAGAGGACTCACTGTCCAATAATACAGAATAGGATTTAAATCCAAAGAATACAAACTAAGAAAATAGCTTTTGCACAAGCCTGATTATAGTTCCAATTAAGCTCATAAAACTTTCTTCATGCTCTACTCAGTAATCGAATGACAGAAACACCATTCACACATTTACACTTTCTCTGGCATACATTGAAACTCATGCACACACTAACTTCACTCAACCAATCTCTGTTATATACCCACTACATGGGATTTCATCACAACTTAGTCGGCCAAAAAAATAAGATATATTTTCAATGTTCGCCCAAATTTACAAATAAATTTCAAATGAAAATCCACCAAGGTTGTCCACAACATAGTGGGGACCCAAATTATTATCTCCAACACAAAAATAATTTAATTAATTTCACCATGAAGATCCACAACATGCTAGCACCAACATGTCGGCCAAGAACAAGAAAAACCGAACATGCAAACAAAGATCTTCAATCGCATGCTCACCTAGTAATGTGGATGTACCAAAAAGATAGAGAATGATCTAGAGATATCCTAAACACCAAGAAATAATAGAGAATCATCCAAAACAATTGAGATTACCAGAATCACACAATCTTCATTCAAGAACATTGATTGAGACCACATAGAGACTGTTTGACCACAACACACTCAAAACTTCATGCTGACCTTTGAAACTTCCAGTAGATGATCGAGAAACATTCAACAATGAACCCTTTAATCCACACTAACTAATCTTCAATGTAAAAATAGAGTACCTTCAAGACCTACACAGTTCCACTCGAACCTAGAACTCTTTCTTTTACAATTTTCTCAATATCCTCAACATATACAACCTCTAATACACCAAATTCTAATAGTGTTGACATCAATGACAACCACATATTAGAAACCATATCCACAACATCCAACAATCTCCCCCTTTGGCATTGATGGTAACACATGATATGAAAAATACCATCAACCCAACACACTAACTTCTTCTACATTTCTCCCCCTTTGACATCAATGGAAAAGGAAAAAATGACATTTCCATAAACATTCTCTAAACCACATATCTGCACATATGACTACTCCCCCTAAGTAGCAGCCACAAAAAAATCAATCCAGATCAAAATATAGCAATGAAGCTCTTGGATTGATGCAAGAAAATGCATCTTTTAGTTCTTATTAGGATAGGTGATTATCCCTAGTATTCCTCTGAGATAATCAAAAGTATCCTTTGTCAAAGGTTTAGTAAATATATCTACAATATATTCTTTGGTAGACACATACTCCAATCTAACTTCTTTCTCATTCACTTTTTCCCTCAAGAAATGAAACTTGATTGATACATGTTTAGTCTTAGAGTGTAACATTGGATTCCTTGAGTTATTTTTTACACTAGAGTTTTCACAGTATATGGAAATAGGATCTTCATAGGATCTTCATATATCACCCTAATATCTCTCAGCATCTGTTTCATCCATATCACTTGAGTACAATTATTAGCAACAATAATGCATTCTGCCTCAGTAGTAGATAGAGAAATTGATTTTTTTCTTTTTACTCAACCGGGACACCAATTTCTTCCCCAGGAAGAAAGCACCACCACTAGTACTTTTCCTGTCACCTACATCACCATCCCAATCCACATCAGTATAGGCACACAAAGTGAGATCATCATCCTTTAGATACCAAAGTCCAAAGTCAATTGTTCCTTTCAGATACCTAAAAATTATATTCATAGTAGTTACATGTGATTCTTTTGGATCAGCCTAAAATCTATCAACCATGCATACAACATTCATAATGTCTAGTCTAGTATGAGTCAAATAGAGAAATCCATTAATCATTGACCTATATCTAGTTTTATTTTCCTTAGGAGAGTCATCATTTTGTGTCAACTTGTATTCGATCACCATGGGAGTACCAACAATTTTGGAGTCATACATTCCAAACTTTTTCAGTAGTTCTTTCACATATTTGGACTAAGATATGAAAATCCCATTGTCCAACTATGTAATTTGTAATCCTAGAAAGAACTTCATCTCTCCAATCATACTCATTTAAAATTCATTCTTCATCTCATTAGCAAACTTCATACATAGATTATCATCTGCACTAAAAATGATATCATCAACAAAAACTTCTATAATTAACTCCTTATCATTATCTAACCTGAAGTATAAGTTGTAAATAGTACCTTTAGTGAATCCAAGATTCAATAGGTATTTGTCCAATCTAGCATACTAGGCTCTAGGGGATTACTTAAGTCCATATAGAGCTTTCTTCAATCTAGAAACCATATCTTCTTTGTTTGTTAGCTGAAATTCATCTAGTTGTTCAATGTACACTTCTTCTAGTTCTCCATTTGGAAATGCAGACTTTACATCCATTTGATAGACTTTATAGTTCTTGTCTAAAACATAAGCAAGAAATAGTCTAACAATTTCAATTCTAGCGATAGGGGAAAAGGTTTCTTCAAAATCAATACCTTCCATTTGAGAATACCCTTTACATACCAGTCTTGCTTTATTCTACACCACTTCACCTTCTTCATTCAACTTGTTTCTAAATACCCATTTAGTACCAATCAAATTTGTCTTTAGGCCTCAAAACCAGTATCCATGTGTCATTATTTTCAATCTGTGTCAACTCTTCCTTCATGGCTTCCAACCAGTGTTCATCTTGACATGCTTTAGTCACATTTTTAGGCTCAATCTTGGATATTAGACAATATTATTTTGCAATTTTTCTTCTAGTTTGTACTCCTTTACTCTTATCTCCTATGATTTTATTTTTAGAATGATTTAGCTTTACATACCTTGGAGTTTTGGTACATTCTTGAACTTATAACTCTTCTGATATTTCTTATGCACTTACACTGTTTGTGTCTCCTGACTGACTTGATTTACTGGAAAAAATTGAGCTTGCTTCACCATAACATATGGAATAATATGAAGTAGATTTTGCATCTGAGTATTCTTCCCTTGGCTTGTAATGTCTTCATCTGAATCATAATTGCAATGTCTAGATGATTTGACAGAATTATCATCGACTCTAACATTTTCACTCTCAACTATTTTTCTCATTCTTTTGTTATAGCATCAGTAGGCCTTGCTCTTATTGGAATAACCTAGGAAGATTCCTACATCAGTTCTTGCATCAAATTTTCCTATATCATCATCTCTTTTGATATAACACTTGCTTTCAAATATCTTGAAGTTCTTAATGGTGGGTTTGTGACAAAACCATAACTCGTAGGGAGTCTTACTAGAATTGCCATTAACATTTACCTGATTCCAAGTATACACATGAATGCTTATTGCTTCACTCCAGTACATTTGAGATACATTTCCTTCCATCAACATTGTTTTGGAAACATCTAGAATTGTTCTATTATTTCTTTCTACAACTCCATTCTATTGAGGGGTTCAGGGAGAAGATAACTATCTTTTAATACCATGCTCTTCACAATAAGAGTTGAACTCATTGGAAATAAACTCAAAACCCTAGTCAGATCTCAAGCACTTGATTTTTAGACCTTTCTCATTTTCTGTCATAGCCTTGAAACTTTTGAACTTCTCTGATGCTTCATATTTTTCTCCTAAAAAGGAAACCCAAAACATTCTAGAGTAATCATCAATAACCAACATGAAATACCTCTCTCCATGTATACTTCTGAATCTAGAGGGACCACAAAAGTTAGTATGTAGCAGCTCCAACAAATTATTTGAATTAAAAAAATCTCTTTGGAAAGAGACTCTATTTTGTTTACCCATTTGACATTCCTTGAAAATTACATTAGCAAGCTTCACTAACTTAGGTAGATCTCTTACTTCTTGAGTAGAACTTATCTTGATAATGTTTACAAATTTTACATGACACAACCTCCTATGCCACAACCAGCTTTCATCTACTTGAGCAATTAAACAACTTCCATTACTAGTATTTAGATGAAAAATATTACCTTTTGTTTGTTTTCATATTGAAATCATATTCCTGGAACTTCCATGTATCTTAAATCTTCCATATTTGAACTTAAGATCATATCCTTTGTGAACCATCTGTCCAACACTCAACAATTTGTGATTTAGGCCTTTAACATAGAGGACATCATTAGTGTTATCCTTACTACCAAGGAAAATAGATCCTTTTCCACGAATCACACTAGCATTGTTATGTCCAAATCTTACAACCCTACTGTCATAGTCCTCCAGACTCACAAATTTGCTCTTATCACTGATCATATGATGTGAACATCCACTATCAATAACCCACTCATCTTGTCTTCAACTTGGGCTACAAGAGCTTTCTCATCTTTAGTAGATTTGGTAGCCACATATTTATCTTCAATGGTAGCAATGAAATCCCATTCATCTTTTTTTCCATTATCTTTATCAGACTCATCATCAATCACTGATTCTTCAACAAAGTAGCATCTTTTTTGGAATCTACACTTTTTAGGCTTAGATCTAGGAACTCTTTCAATGCATCTTGATGCCAAATGAGCTATTTTATTGCATGAGAAACATTTAATAGGTAATACATCTCCATACTTACCTTTTCCTCTACCTTCTTGTTTTACAATCATAGCTTCTAGTTCTTCTACATCTCTTTCTTTATCTTCAATCTATTTCAGTTCTTCATCATACTTGGATATCTTTTTGGAACTCTCTCCCAGATTATATCTTTTCCTGTTAATCCCAGATACAGTAGCCTTGAATGCAGATTTAGTCTTTGGTGTTGATTCACCAAATTCACTTATTTCAAAAGTAGCAAACTTCCAGATCAACATGTGTCTTGTTATTTTGTTTACTGATAGATGATTCGGAAACATTGAACAATAAAATAATATCTTCCAAATAAACTAGATAAAATTCTTCCTTGATATGAGGCCATAAAGCTTGATAAAATTCAATCGATAACCGATCAATTCCTAGGCTTTTATTAGGAGCCATAGAGAAAACAACATGTTCCAAATCTTCCATAGAAATGTCATGATCAAGAAATTGACTATAGTCTAGGCCCAGCTTTATAGGAATAATTTTTTTTAATATATCTTCTAATACTAGCTTCACATCTTTCCAATGGTGTTCTTCTCTAAAAATATTTTCATAGAACTCCTGAACACATTTATGATTTCTTTTGAAGTGGTTTAAATCCTTCAATTTTCATCATGTATAGGGCCTATATGTTATTTTTTATGTATATAGTTCAGATATTGAAAAATTACTTAGCCTTTGTTACCTTCTTTAAACCAATGTAATCTGGCCTTAATTTTGGCACATTGTCCCCTATGCATATCCAACTTGTGAAGCTAAGTTTCAATAGAAGCTATAGAAGTTTGAATAGAAATATCTCCTAGATTTGCATTCAACATTCTCCTATACAAATCTAACTTCCCTTATAAATATTTTTCTTTATGTCTATGCTACCATGCAAGTCTCTTACCAAAAGAGCGTAAGAAATCAGTACATTTAGAAATAGCAGCCTACCACCAATTCCTATAGGATTAACCTTCACTTGGCTTAGGTATAGAGTTCTAGATGTTGACCAAAGCATCCACACAAGAAGTAATTTTAACGTGTAAAGTATTAAGTTTAAAAGGTAGTTATGAATCCACTTCTTTAGTCTAATCCCTTGTAAAGACACCAATGATTGGAAAATGATCTGAGAGAGTGTTGAATAGTATACTTCACATAGTGCCCCATAGGGTCTTGAAAAACTTGAATATGTGGAGATATATAAAACTTGTCCAATTTGCTAAGTTTTCTATTAGTAGCCCACCTACAATTAGTCCAAGTGTACCAACAATTTTGATGACTTACTTTAAAAAAAAAAAAGGATCTATAATCCCCACCAAGTTACAAAAAAAAAACCATTTATCAAAATATTCATCACTTAGCTTTAAATGATTAACCCAACTACAATCATAATGATGTTCCACCATATTAAAGTCTCCTCCTATAACCCAGTCAGCTGGGGGAAGATATTTGGACATCCAATCCCATAATTCACATCTATGTTTGGCTATGTTTGGAGCATAAACATAACAAAAACCAATAGGTTTTCCATTGATAAAATCAAGGATGCACACACAATTATGTGAGGGATCCTCCCCTTTATCAATGAACAACCTATTAATCCATGAAGCAAAACCAATCACACCCTGGCCCAATAAATTTCACATGTTTAGGTAGTGGATTATTTAAGTGCATTTCCACACATGCTCGTGGATGTACCCTTAGGCTAGAGAATTTTTCTGTGCTATTTTTGCACTAGAGGACTCTCCCTAGCTAAGAAAAAATTCATCTTAAAAATGGTTTGAGGGAAAGGTTAAGGAAAGGTAACTCAATCCACATTGGATACCTAGATTTGGATGTGCCTTTAGGGTGAAAGTGTAGGCTCCAAGCCTAAAGATAACATATCTTCCTGTAGATTACCCATGTACCATACTGGAGGATAGCTTGAGCATGGTCAGTAGATTTAAATTTGCATGAGATATACCCTTTACCAAGCCCCCTCAAAGCATCAATTTCCCAACCCCTATTCTCCTAGTTCAATTTAGCATATTTGTAAAAATCAATTTAAGAGGGAATGCCTCTTAGAAAAAATAGAATTATAGATTTATGTTGGCATTCAACAATACTATCTACCACATCATCGGGAAGAAGATATTCTAAAGTGTTACCTGTATCATTATTGTCTTGGTCTTTCATCTCCTTCTCACCACTAATTTCTAGTCCGACTTTAGAGGATTTCATTCCTATGTCTCCTGTGAAATCCCCCTCTTTTCTATTTTAGCTGCATTTTGGAGAGTCATCATCTGCCATGGACAGGGAATCATGTGGGGGGGATTTGGAAGAAGAGTTGGGAAATATTATCTTTCACGATTGAAATGCAACTAAACATAAAATCCAAACATTACTTACACATTATTCTATTATTATTTGATTTTATATTTTGCATGCACACTATCAAATATCCATTGACTATTTTAATGAAAAGTGTTAATGGTAATGGACATGAGAATGATGTTTATCTTTGAAAGAATAAAATGATTTACTCCATTTTGAAAGACAAGATTGTATGCTAGATGCATTGCCACATTACAAAATAATCCACTTGTTTTAGCTCTACAATTCCCTTCAATCTACATCAAAACATTAACTTTGTTTTCAAGCAACGTTGATTTGGTATTTTGCATGTCACATCAAATCGAATAAAGGCCTCCTCAAATTTCCATAAGTAAATTGCAATAATCGGTCAATTTTGGAATCTAATGTGTTTTTTAAGGGCATGTTTTCATGCTATTGTTTACTTAGGAGTTACTTTCAATTGTAATTTATGAATATTTAATTTTTCTCTTTATTTAAATTTGTATATATAGTATTGATAATAACTTTGTAATTTAAATTTGAAAAAAATAAAATAAAAAATAAATATTAGAAAAAGAAAAAGATTCCAAATTATTCTTTTTCCATGATAAAATTTATTCATGGGAACACTCCACCTATTTAAATTTAAGTAGAAAATGCATTTAAGTAGCCACATAGGGACATGGGGTAATGTGATGTAAGATAAGATGAAATTGTTTTAAACCTTGAGATAATAGATTATATCAAGACACACAGATCAATAGAAGAATGGAGATAAAATGTTGGTAAAGATGTTCATTCCTTACTTATTAAGCTTTGTTTTATTGTTTAGGTTAAAGTATAAGTCTTTTTAGCACATTCCCTAGCATTTTCCCTCACCCCAATACTACTCCAATGGCTTTTATTTTATTTTAATTAAATATTAATAAAAATCAATTAGAAACAATGTTTCTTAGCCCCCACATAACCCAACCCCTCCATTGCCCTTGATGAAACCCCCCTACCATTTGACATAGCTCCCAAGCCTATGGTAAAGCCCCTACTAATAAGGATTCCAACCCCTACCCTATCAATTACATTTGCCTATCAGAACCCATGCCTATTACTTCTGGTTAAGATGAATCATGTTGGTTATTTTCTTAGAACCAAACTTAATCTTAGTCCTTACATATAAGCTTTCCATGACCTAATTATCAGTTAGGTTGAGGATTGGCCAACACTTAAGTAGAGTAATTACTACTTTACTTCTTCTCTTTGGGCTCTATGAGACCCATGGAGGGTAATCCTATATAGACTTATAATATTTCATGCTTGGTCAAGAGTATTTCTTCACACAGATGTAGAATTCCATGAATATCACCTTATCAAAAGCTCAATATACGTTCAATAGAAGTGTTATTTATTTCAAGGAGTGCACCTTCATACTTAGATTTGGGACATTGTAATTTAAATTATTTTGAATCATTCTTCATCTTGAATCCTAGGCCCAATTCAATATTGGCTTGATTGACCATAAGATAAGCTAACAAGATAATTGTTGCTTTATCTAAGGCAAAAAATAAGTTACAATTGGTAATCAATCGGTAATATAATTTTGATTGAAGCTCATAAATTAGTGGACCATTAGAGTATCACTTTGTAACATCTAACTCACTATGTCTATAGAATATCACTTCCTTACTAAATCCTATATTCTTTTCTCACAAACTAATGAGCTCATTTCAACATTTAATCAATTCATTGAACTAAAGCATAAAAAAAATTCATACAATCTATGCAAATGACAAAAGACAAATGAAGATGTCATTAGGGTATGTGCAGGATCATCATGGAAAAAATAGGCCCTTAAGTGGCAAAAAATTCAGAAAAATCAGAGTTAGGAAACTTGACATAAAAATTTGAATAAGCTATCTATACTATTTCAAAAATATGTAACAATAGAATCTATAGAAAATTGAATGTAGTTACTAAAATACTAGTTTTTTTTTTTTTTTTTTAAGTCTATTGGTGAAAATATGAAATTTCAATGCAAAAGTTCTTAAATTTTAGGGAAAAAATAAGTAGGTGTCTGTCTAACCTCCCTAACCACAATAAAATGATAATATATTTTTATAATATTTTAGATATAAATAGAGGACTTATGCCTAGATGCGATGCATATTTTTTTATAATTTTGTTCCAAGTGAATAATTAATTATGAATTTTTTATTACAACTTTCAAAAAATCTAAAAACTCATATGTCTGACCACCTTAACTTAGTCAAAACTTCATGAAATTCATTTTTCTTTTTAATCCTATAGTTTATAAAGCATTAAATGTGATGCATGTTTTCAGATTCAAAAAATGTGATACGATTTGAAAGCTATAAATGTTTTTCAATCAACCTATCAATGAGGAATTTAGTCATAATTCAAATAGAAAATGAATAATAATAATTTATTAAATTCAAAGTAAAGCATAATTCATATTGGTGGAAAGCTGAGAATCTCTTTTAAAAACCCTTTTCATTTCATCAATTTTGGGTTAAAAAGTTCGTTAGCCACATACCCTACACATACCCATCATATTACCACTTTTTGGCCCATCATGATCTTGCACATACCTATTAACAATCTTCATTCATAACTTAGAAGAAAATACATAGGAAAGCAATATTCTGAAACTAAAATTCTTATTCATTTATTGTATTTCTTTGTAAAACATATTTAAGATTCATACATAGTATAAATTTCATCTTCGACTTTCTTCTGATATATCTACTTAGAGTATCTATTTACATTCTATTCTACTATTAGAGTGTAGTATCTACTGTGACCGTGTCTAGACTCAAAATTTTGAACTCTCTCCCTTTTCATCCTTGAAATCCCCTTTATATAAATAGGGGAGCAACAAGCATCTAGCTGAATTACAATTTCACTTTCATTTGTGTTCATTTCAAAAACCTAATTCTAACTCCTCGAACGACTCCCTAGGTGGTTTCCTATGTAATCATTCAAGAATAGGGGAGGACAAGAGGCAAAAAACATGTACATGATATTAGTCATCATTGTCACAACATTCATTGTTTGGAAAAAAAGATTCAGTTCATATTATCTTGAAGACCATCCACATTAGTATGAAACACAAACCATGGACATATGAAAATAAATACCTCCTATGCCAAGACCATGGTTTCATAAAAAAATAAAATTAGAACATGACCCTATTTAGAGTTGTCGACATCCAAAAATGCCTGACCGCTCCTTTTCCTCAATACAATTGGAGGTATCACTAGTGCATCGTCATTAGAACTCCCATATGGCACTAGGAAACCTAGGTAGTGGCCATAGTCTGAATCATCATCAACTTCAACATATGAAGGAAATTCTGAAAGCACAATAGGAGAGTTGTGCTTACCCAGGCAGGCCATATGACTCTTCTCCTTCTTTCTGGCCTTCTTCACTGATAGTCCCAATTCCTTGCCTTTGCATTCGACCACTTCACCTAGAAGGATCCTATTCCTCAAGTGGTATGTACTATGCATAATTGAATTATTTTTATGGCCCCTATCCCTACTTTTCCCCTTTGAAATCTCAGGACAAGTGATGGCTTCTTTCTTAGCTATGTCTTCATGGCATTGAAACACACTTAGCTGGCTAAACCTCCTAACAGGTGGAAATGATGCACCAACTTTTCCCATTTTCTCTAAAGCTAGCAGAGAGATAATTAAAAAGGTTCTAGAGTTAAGACCCACAAGAGAAGCAATCCAATCCCAATAATAACATTTACCTCACCATTCATATGTTTTAGTAGGAATTAAGGGAGAATTAGGGCAAAAGGATTGCCGATGATTGCATGGAAGATTGGCACATGCAAAGAAAAAAGGTAAAATTGTTGAAGCTTCAACACAAGATTCCATGATGGATATTCCACCATTCAAAAATCCCCCATGACTTTTGAGGATAACCTTCAATTCCTCTCACAGGAATTGAATACTATCAATGGTCTCAATCTCCTTGGAGACTTGTAGGTGTCTGGTGGTCATGTGTTGGTCTCTATTTTTTGTTTTTTCTATGTTTCCTTAATGTTTAGACTGTTTAAGTTTAAGTTTTTATTTTAATTTTGGTTGGGTGTCTCACTCCTCATGAGCCCCTTGTTTTCCTCTATGGTTGTTATGTAATGGGCACTACCCTCCAAGTCTTAATCTAATCAAAATAATTGTTCTTATCCTTTTGAAATAAAATTTAATCTCCTAAAGTAAGCATGTAAACTATTTCCTTATTAATAAAATGTTCAGTGGCTTAGCCACTTTTATTTACAAAAAAATAAAAAAAATCTCCAAAAGTAAACATGTAAAAGAATGATTCTTTAGGAAGTATGAAGGTGAATTTGGTCAAAATATATATTCTTATTTCAAAATTAATATTTTTTATATTAAAATATAATTAATGATAACTAATAAATTTATTTTGATAAATATTCTTCATTAAATATCTAATAATATATTTTTAAAATATTATTATATTAATGTGTCATATGTTTTAATAATTATGAAAAAAATAAAAATAATATGTCTAATTTGTATTTTAATTTTTCAATATATTACTAATATTACTTTTTACTTTATTAAATATATCTTTATGAACTATTTATATTTTTAATAATATTATTAATATAAAAATGAAAAATAATTTATATTCTTAATTCAAAATTTATAATTTTATATTAAAATAATTTGAATGTTAAATAATAAATTTGCTTGAATTTTTTTATTAAATGTTTTATAATGTATTCATATAATATTATTTTATGAATATAAAATATATAATTACAAAATCAATATATTAACATTTACATAATTTTAATCATTAAAATTAATATGTCATTAGTTAACATATCAATGCAAAAATAAAAAAATAAAATAAACATGTTATTATATTTATTTAAGCTTGATTTTTAAAAATTTAAAATTTAAATTTCTCTCTTATTATTGTGAGCATGTTTGTATTTTGATATTGTATAAAGTATTAAATAATTATAAATATAAGTCACTACTTTTATGTTCAACTAGACTAAAATGTAGCTAAAATTTATATTATAATGATTAATATATTATTTACATAGTATACATAATTAATATTAATGTATTTTAAATGATTATGTATTTTATTACTATAAATTAACATTTATAAGATATATCTAAATTGTATCTAATATGCAGTTTCAATTTCCTGTCAAATGTTAAACAAGAATATAGGCATATAGTATTCTATAATATAGGTATGCATTATCCTAGAATATAGTATTGGTTATTGTAAGTGTTGTATTTTATTTGGTTTTATTTACAAAAAAATAAGTCATGTCTACAATAATTGATTTATTATATCATGGGGCCGGATGATGCACTTCCCAAATGCACTTCTTTCATCTAATGAAGGTCTAACCTCATGTGGCACTAGCAAACTTTACTTGGGACTCCCATTGTGGACAAGTCCTTTGTTGTTCCTAGACTACACCGCCAATAGTCAAGTTTTCAACACCTAAATTCCCTTCACACACACATGATGGAATGGTAGTGCATCTAGATCCTTCTCAAGATCTCCTTCACTTTGGTTCCCCTAGCACTCCTCCTTACACCTTGTACAACCTTTTCCACTCCACTAGACTATTGTTGCTCCATGGAAAACACTTGGTCCTACTAAGTTCTTTCCCATATGTCCCCCATAAGGGGCATCTTTTTGGCCTCACCCCCATCTAGTATACACCCTCATCCCACTCCATCACATACTCCCTAAGTTCCCAAACCAAGCATCCTGACCTAATGACAAATTATACTTCCAATATCCACCTTTGTTCCATTTCTCTTTTTCACACACCTAATGCATGCCCAACATACCCAATGTTGGTGTCCCACCTTGGCCTCCTTAGTTTGTTGAACCCTCAAACAGCATTCCACCAAGAGATGGATACAATCCCTAAGCTAGATCCTTTGTCCATACCTACAATCTCTCCTTGGACTAGCTCCAAGCCCCTGTATACATTTTGCCATTGGTGAATCATATTCCTCATGCATCCCATTCATTCCAACTAACTCATTCACACATCCAATCCCAAGCTCCATGGGATGAACTTCCACCTTTAATTCCTACTTGAGCCCCAAAATCTTTGTTCCATGATCCAAGTCCAACTTGGTAGTGTTCTCAAAACATCTTTCCTATGGACTGTAACCAAATATTTGCTATCTTGGAAGTCCCTAACTCCCATGTTTCATCCATGAAACTCAAACCACCTTAGTTACCCACACAAACTCACCTTATGACATGGATATATTCTTGAGCACTCATATGGGGACCTTGTCCTTAATGCCATCCTACCCTAGAATTCTAAGGGACTTGGAATCCCTAATGCTAATGCAACACCTAATTCCTCAAGGAAACCTAGGGGTACACCTAACACATCACCACACTCAAACCATTGACATCGATACATGTTTCCACATCCCATTCCCACATATCTCACACAACTCTTATAGCTCTAACATTCCAACATAGACAACCAACATATGTCCATCTCATTACAAAGTAGGGCCTACTTCACTTCACTAGTTCTGAGTCTCTAACAACTCCTTGGGAGTCATCCTCTAAATTTGATCAACTACTTCAATTCATTGAGACTAGGACTTACTATATGCATCCACCATTAACCTCACTTCCTAGCAATAATGTAGAGTAAAAATTCTTCACTCCCAATAACCATGTAGAACACCTAGCTTCCCCCAAGATTAGGTGGTGGGATTACTCTTCTTCATCCCTAGGGGAGGTGTCCCTGGTAGACCCCTAGACTCCCAGTACTCTTGGATACCTATGTGCACTCCTGGCATGGTTCTAGTCCAACCAACACTACCCCCCTATATAATTTTTTTGGTTGATTCCCAAGTAGCTATAGGATGCATCACTATTTTTGGGAATTCCTTGAATTTATGACCTCCATTTTAGGTTCCTACACTAATGTTTGGTATGGGTGATTTCAACTCCCTAATCCTTTCAGTGAACTCCAAACCCTACCTTGATAAAGAGCATACTTCACTTCTCAAGTGTCCTCTAGACACCATGTCCAACTCTACTGGAACACCTTGCTGACCCTAGCATCACATTCTATTTTTAGATCCTAGCGCACCCCTAGTATACTCATGGTTCATCCTTGATACACCCTTGGTGCACCAGTAGTGCACCCTTGGTACACCCCCTGGTGCAATCCAGATGCACCCTTGGTGAACCCTTTGTACCCCTAAAAAACCCAACCATAGACACACTCTCCCCTCACTTTTGACTCCTCACTTGGAGTGCTCACCTAGTTAGCTACTAGTCCCTTATATTGTCCTCCACTACAACATAGGTGATTCCATCAACTCCAAACAATTCAACTCAGAGTATCCATACCCACTTCTCTAAAGAATACTTGTTGGATGGATCCACAAATTAATGCCTTGTATTGGAACCTTTATTCCAAACACAAACCCACTTTGCAAGTGTCTTACCTTTGAATTTTCCTCGGAAACGATGAGTCCAACTCACTGTCATGGCACTTTTCTTTGACACAACAACCACTACAAGAACCCAATCTTGACTAACACACTAATTTGTCCATCCCTGATATACCTATCATGAGTATTGCATCTATGAACCCTTGATGAGCTACATCCACTATGACACTTTTGCATCTCTAGGACTCCATGTCTAGTGACAACACAACCTCACCAACACTCCATGAATACAAACTCAATGCAACTCAGCCTAGCATCCCCACCAATCTCTTGACCTTATCACTCAAGACGTCATGTACAATGCCCTTCCCCTGTGGTGAATCCACTATCCCAAATATCAACCAACTCCTACTACTTTCAACTCAACCTTCCATAGTGCTACTAGCTTGAGTCCAACTCTTTGAGAGCTATCCTACAAGAAATATGATCCCATGACTTCATTAGACATCTTCAAACTACCCAATTTATTCTCCATCATTCAAAAGTCTTGTCATTGGCACCTTTTTAAAATTTTCCATCATAAATGGAACTCTTGGCTATTTGTCCATGAAAACTTGGCAACCACATCTTCACATTTTCCTTTGAGTCCAAGTTTTCTTGGTACAAGTCCTACCTTACCATCATGAAACCAACCTAGCACCCAAGTTGTTGACCATCTTATATGCCTAGATCAAATACACATTGACCACACTTCCATTAAAAACTCACCATATTTTATCCTCATTGATACCACCCCATTTTGTCTTCCAACATCCACTCCCTATAGTTCTGTTGGAACTGTCAAAATATGATGTTTTTACATGTTCACATTCAAATTTTTCCAGGTGAGCCCTACCTTGAGCATATTTTCCTCTCTTCATGATGTTTTTACCCATATTTTGGCCATGTAACCCCATTGAATCTATTGATTCTTGAGTCATTCATATCATGTTCCATATCGGCATGAGAATACCAGGGTCTCCCCAATCCATTTTGTGTTTTTCTAGTATGAGTCTATGTTTCCTATTGGGAAGACTCATCTAATGTCACAACGATCACAAGTCATGTGAATTCACCATTCAACAGGATATACATATTGTTATACTGACTGATAACAGGATTGAGATATTGGCAAAAGATTTCATCTTCGGGGTAATGTCACAGCGAGTCTTTCATGTTTTACCGACTTGTGCAAATTTTTATTTTGGCCAAGCCAAGGGATTTTGGGGTGAGGTTTCATCGAATATTTTTGGTCTCACCGACAGGGCACAAAGGGTTTCCATTGGTGGTTTTCGGTGAAAGAACTAATGTGTCTCAGCAATACACAGATGGAAGGAACTGCTCTATAAGACTTATATGGTTTCAGAGTGTGGTCTTGGCGAACACCGTGGGTCTCACCAATGGAATAAAAATGGAGGACTATGTCAGAATAAGAATGTAGTTGTCTCAGAAAACATGAATGATCACGTGGCTTTTGGTAAGACACAAAATGCTCTATGGGAGGTCTCCCCGACTCTGCATTGTCTTAGTGAAGGCGAATGAAAGATACATCTCAGTGAGAGGATACTTATATCTCAATGAATTGGAACCACATAAATAAAAACATAATTGGTAACACATAGGATGTTCTATGAGATGTCTCTCCGATTTCATAGGGCTATGGCAAAACACAAAGGAGACGAAGGGATACTTCATGACTTCGGCATAACAAACAAAATGTTACAGTGACATACAGGGGGAAAAAGCGCTCTTGATGAAACATAATGTAATATATATATAGGGTCCTCCTGATATCATAAAGTTATGACGAAGCACAAAGAGCACGGGATGACTAGCAATTTAATTGCCTTTGGCATAACTATCAATATGTCTCAAAAACTGTCTCATTTGACAATTAACAAAAATTCAAACATCGTGGTTGAAGTGTGAATGCTAAATATAGTTGCAGGCTGACATGAAGCGAGCCTGATTTAAGTGGTGGGCCAACATGGTATTCCGAAGGGATATTTTTTTCTGATACTTGTGTATAAATATACACTTTGTGATTGTAAAAGGATCATGAGCTATTAGATATTTGATATAGTAAGTAGACTAGAGATGGATACAATAGAGTAAATTCTCAAAACAGAGACTATGATGCATGTTTTCAAAATGGAGGTATTTATGAAAAACAATTGATGTTGCTGCATGTTTCTAGTTTCAATTATCTATTGAATTTAATGAAAATATTGCTAAGCTGTCTCCAAGATGGATTCTTTCTAATTGTTTAAATTGATATAACAAGTTTATATTCGATTCATCAGTGCACATTTGTTGTATCTGTGTGGTTAATTGATTGGTTCTCTCAAGAAAAGATTAAATCATTTTAGTTGATCATAGTAATCAAAGAGATTCATTTGGATTGTTAAAGTAGAGCTTAGTAATCACAGTCTTGCATGTTTATACAAGCTATAAATAGAATATATGCCAGATAATTTGAGTTTTCTCCAAAAGTGTTGTTCATCTTGGTTTCACTTGACTCTACATACCCAACAAGGAACTGGTCTCTACATTTCATCATTTGGATTCATTCAATTTCTTTATATCTGTTAGTTGAACATTCTAGGATTTAGATCAGAAGATTGATGTTCCTATTTATATAAAGTTTGAATTCATTTGTTCACTTCCATCTGCCATTGTGGAAAAATCTCTGCAAGAACAAAAATCATAAGTCAAGTATGCTTCATTCTGAAAGGCACACCCGCCTAGGTCTAGTAGCACCTAAAGAGTATAAGGTTGAAAGCTTTTAACCTTGTCTATTACCCTAAAGCGTATCAAGAGATTGGCAGCCTCTTAAGGCATCCTTCCTATGTTTTTGAGAGCTAACAGGTTCCAAACCTGACATCCATTGAAATACATGCATGCCACCAAGCCTATTGTGCAAGCCCACTATATCTAGGCACCCTAAAGACTTGGCCTCCACTGACTAGGATATCAATTATGACTTCCCAAGTTCACATTTTCAACCTTTAGCTTCATGGCTTCCTTCTATTGTACCACTCTAATTCCTTGTTGGTTGATTTCATAGCATGCCTTGTACCCACTTCTAGCCCACAACATTGCAACCCAAAGCAACCAATGTCTCTCCACAAACCTACCTACTATGAAAAATTCCCTTACCATGCTCTACATCATCGACATCCACTTGTTGACTTAGTTTCTCCCACAATTCTTGTGTTTTGGCATTGCCTCTAGACATACCCCATGCCTACCCTTTTCCAAATCTAGCTTGAAAAGCACCATTGTCCAAGTCTCTAATACTCTTCTCCCAATGGTTTCTTGATCTCATGACACTATCTCTTGGCCTTCCCCCATGGCTTCCAATCTGAGCTTCCACCCTATTGGTTCAACTTCTTTGAACTTTTACTAGCCCAAGTAGTCTGTATCCAATGTGGGAAAGGTATTTCCTCATTTTCCTTATCTTTTACATTGTGACTCAACCCAATCTAAGTTCCAAAATCTAATCATAACTTGCCACATTAAATTTCACCTTAGATCTAATCTCTCAAACATGAACCTATACTATGAACTTTGTGTCCTACACAAGTCCCCCATTCCTTTGATTTAACCTTGGATGTATCCCTGACAAGATCCAACTCCCTAAGCTCTGCATCCAACTCAGGTCCCTCATTAATATGACACTAGTCTTACATGCCCCTGCAATGTGTTGCTCCAAGCAACTTGGTCCCTAACATGACCTTTGCATCCCTAAGAATGTCAAACCATCTCGCCATTTTGCTACACTTGAACTTGTGCCTAGCCAAAGAAACAACTCAACACCCACAACATTAGCCAAAATAACTACCACCTAGACATTGACCTTGTCCTTCTCTCTCATGGGATTGACCAAAACTTATATTCTTACTAGAAAATTATTATTTTTTACATTTAAAAAATAAAATTATTTTTAAGAAATATTCTATATAAATATCTAATAATTACTTATATAATATTATTTTATAAATCTTCAACTTACAATTATGAAATCAATATATTATTTACATAAATTTAATAATTGATATTAGTGTGTCAATTTTTTAACATGTTTAATTTTTAAATTATATTTTAATTATCTAATATATATTATTAATATATTTTTTAGTTTAAGGATTATTTATATTTTTAATTATATTATCAATACAAAAAAAAACATGTTTATTTAAATACATTTATTTATTTGAGATAAATTAATAATTTTTATATTAAAATTATTTTAATGATAATTAATAATTGATTTTAAAAATTCTTTGATTGAATATTTCATAATATATTTAGATAGTAATATTTTATATTCGTAAAAAATATATAATTACCAAATTAATATAATTTATATTTATAATAATATTATTCATACAGAAATTTAAAAAATGAAACAAAAGATTATATTTATTATTTAATGTTGAATTTTTAAATTTCTAAATTTATATTTATCTCATATTATCATTATTAATTGAATTCTTATGCTTTTATTCTTATAATCAATCAATCATACTATCATTTTTTTTGGAAAAAAATTATTCACTTAATCAATATTTTACAAATACTTATTTTGACAAACAAAATCAACTTCAACTATATCAGTAATATTTGCATTTAGTATGAATCAAGCTTGATATCAAGGTCAATCCTAACAATCCTAACAATTAAAATATTCCTCAACCTAGTAACATCATGATTCATTTAAATTACTATATTTTTTTAATCTCAAACTCTAATGTATCAAACCTTTAAAATGTTGGCATGACTCATCCATCAACTACACAACAAATATTCTATTACAATTGTAGACACTTAAAAATGAACTAGGGTTGCATGCTCTATTTTACCACTTTCGTCAAAGCATAATTATGACATTAAATTATGTCCTTGGTCCACTTTCCACTATTAATTAAATAATTTATAATTGTTTAATTAATTCATGTCTCTTGTATTCTTCACGATTATTAAATAAATAAATTTTATTTGTTTATTCAATACGTTGCTAAGGGTCTATTGTCTTCTTACAATTAAATAAATTTATTAATTTATTTAATTATCGGTCATAATCCTCTAAATTAAATAATTATCTTTAATTATTTAATTGCCAAATTTAACATTTCCCTCATTTTAAATATATGAAATTATTTAAAATCATATCACATTCTTAACTGTCAGTTCATTTTGGTAAATAATATGAAAATTGATTATTTATTGATACACAAAATCCATATTTTGAATTAATTTAATTCAAAATGACAATCTTCTTCCAAAAATCAAGTAATTGAAAAAATTATTGATTTTTCAAATTTTCTTTTCAGTTCAACTCTTATCTTATTGATTTTTTGAATCTCACAAATCAGGTAGTCTTTATTTTCTTGATTTTCAAAAATATTTATCTTTTTGACTAATTATCACATTTATTCTTGACCATTGATTAGATTTTCTCAAATGACATCTTGGCCACTCATTTAATGATTTTTCCCTAACCCTGATTAGGGATTGTCACATGAAATCTCATCCACTGATTTTAGGATTTTCCAGATTTCAATCTCATCCATCCTCCCAAAATTGCATTTTCTATAAAATGCCAATTTGCTCACAATATAGGGACCATTTCATTATTCTAACCAATTTATGCTTACATATTAATTGTATACTTTGTACTTGGTTATTGAATTGGATTATTTACTCATAGGCATAGTCATTTGTCATAGTCATAGGCATAGTCTTATTTTTTCATTCAAATCCTTCAAAACTTGCATAGTACATAGTCATAGGCTTTTACTTACATACACAAATCTAAGGGAAACAATCATACACAACAAGCTAGAAGGTGCTATGGAGGTGAATCATGGAAGTTTCAATGAAGTAACGGGTATAATCATTCTTGTTTATTTCATTGTCTTTCATTGTACTTGATAGGTTCTTTGGGTTTTTGTTTATTGATCTAATCTACTAACTCTACCCAAAAATAATCCATTGATACATTGGTGAACCCGACACATTTATTTTTTTGGTAGTTTTAATCTCCCCTTGTGTAGTCATGCAATCCTGGGTGTAAGAGAAATGATTATTGCCTCTAGAAATTAGGGATACCTAGGGATTTCATCACCCCAACGTGACTCAAACTGGTAGTGGAGCTAAAGCCAAGCTACCCCAGACTGGTCTATAAATGTGAATCTCAAGGGAAAACCTAAGATTATGAGTGTGGATGTGTCATATGGACCAAGTAGTACTCCCAAAAACCTTATTGAGTGTAACATCTTCAAGCTAGAGTTCGTCCTAAATGGAGATTAATCTTGTGCCACATGTATGGCCACTCGAACGGGTATCTCGAACTAAATAATCTTGTGTAGTAATCCAAAAAACCTTCTATTTTCTAGCACAACACCGGTTGGTGTGAAGCTTTCCACGTCTTCACAATCTTTAGTAGAGGTGATCAATCTACCATGGGAGTTTCAAGGGGGTTGGAGGCTTGGTTAGCCTAAGAAGAGAGTGCACTGTAACGGGGAGCTTGTGCAACCAAGCTTCTGGATTCACACACTAGTAATATGTGGTTGGGGAAACCCATGTGGAGTCTAGAGAATACTATCCTAGCTTAAACATAGGATTGTACTTGTTCTCTTATGTGTTTGATTACTTTTCAAAATATCATGCTTGCCAAGTGTTTGCTGGATACTAAAATGAAACAAACAACACTCAAACATCTCGAAACAAATACTCAAACTTTAAACAATTTAGGTTTTTTATCACAAATATTAGAAATTTGACTTTTTTACATTTGAGAACCTCCAACTCAACAGTCTAGTTAGGTAGGCTCACTCATCATTTCGACCTTGTCATTTAGTCCCTTTAGCAAGTCCTTTGATAATATAAGTTGAGACATAAGTCAAGCTTAGAGTGGTTAGGTAAATCTTTCTCAAAAATTTGTCCAAACTTAGTCCTCATTTTAAACTTAGACTTTACATTTTCCATCATTGGTCCTCATTTTCAACCTCAACTTTTCATTAATCATCTTAATCCTTAGTCAACATTATCATCTTAGTCCTCATTTGGCACTTTGACCATGACAACCTTGTCATTTTTTCTTCACCATTTCCTTAGGAAAACATCATCATGACCTTGCATTGTCATCCTTTATTCCAAAAATACAAAAACAAAAATTGTCATAACTTGTCATCCTAGTTGTCATTTTACATTGGCCATTTTCTTTAGAAAATATTGTTGCATTGTCATCCCTTATTATAAAAAATCCAAAAACAGTCTTGCATTAGCATCCTTTATCAAAAATACAAAAATAAAAAACATAAGCTAGCATCATCCTTGCATTTAGTCATCATTTTATCACTCTCATTTGAGCAATTCCCCTTTATGGTGGAAACTAGACTCCTAAGAAAGAAAAGAACAATGGAAAACTTTGGACAAGATTCCAATTCCAATGTCACCAATCACACTTATGACCCAAATTGGACGTTTGAGGACCCATTTAGTGACACAAATATTGAACCTCTCATGACCATACCATCCTCATCAACACAACCCCTTTGAACCATTCTTACGTAAGGATGAATATGGACAATTATTTGAGGAAAACCTAGAGTTAGAAGCACAAGATCTAGAGGTGACCTACTTCATAGAAAAAATGGTCTTATATGACAGAGATAGATGTTTAGCCATAATTTTAAGTCAAGGAGCTAAATTACCCTATGGGTTTGACATTAATACTTTGAGACCAACATCTCCTGACCATAATGTAAACAATACAAATAACATTACCAATAGTGATCAACCTTCAAACAACAAAAGAAATACCTTTTTTGATGCTACCTCACAAACTATTACAACTATCATGAGTTCTACCTCCAACATTCCAAACAATTCAAATTCAATCCACACACATCCATCAGAGGAACACAATTTGTCACATTTCCTACACTATCCACAATATCGTCACAATCGGCTGGAGCCACCTTTGGGTCCTTAGAAATGTGGGAAAGCTATTCCAATCCTCTATTTACCACTTCAATAAATGCCTTGGGGGAATCATCAAGCCATTTGAATCCTCCATTTACGACTACATCCAATACCATGAATGCGTCCTCATCATATCCTCTCATTGGTACCACACATATTCCTTTGGGTGGACGTAAATGACATCTCTTTATTCAAGGACCATAACCAAATGTTAACATGTCAATACAGTTTAATACCAACTCCTCCCAAGGACAAAACATGAATATTCCTCTGGGACGATTCCAACAACCCCGACTAGGCAACCAAAACACACAACACATGACATCTATCAGACACCAAAATATTCCTGGTCACCATATTCCCCAAATATCAACCCAAATGGCTAGGGGACAGATTTTGACATATTCATCCCATATTCATACCCATCAAAATGTCCCTAATCCAAACTTTTAGTACCAACACACAAACAAAAACATATCATACATGTCACAACAACACATTCCTCAACAGCACACCAACATCCACTCACAACAAATGGGGACCTATGGTGTACCAATCAATCTAATGTATGGGGCCACAAATGATCGTAAAATCAATTCCTTGCAAGAAAATTTGACAAGTCAAGAGAAGACCATAGAAAATATACAAATATCTGGAAAGAAATCAGAAGTGTCATGTGATTTATCCATATATCCCTTTGACATGAACTTATACATGCCACCATTTCCTCCAAGATATGTGTCACCTAGTTTTACCAAATACAAAGGAAAGATAAATCCTATTGAACATGTCTGAGAATTCACGACCAACTATATGGACGTCGCCTATGAACCAACATACTTGATGAGACTCTTCTCTAAAATTCTTGTAGGTCCTACCCTTGAATGGTTCTCCACTCAAAAGGATATTCAAACATGGGATGAACTTAAACACAAATTCATAAAAAACTACTTGTACAACATTGACATTGACACCTCTATTACTAGCTTATGCAATCTCACACAAGAGGATGTTGGTGAAACATTCATCCCATTCTTTCAAAAATAGAGAAGTCTAGCTAGTCATTTCCGCATCGACATTCTTGAAAAAGGAAAGGTTGACGTGTTTGTTCAAACACTTCTAGGCCCCTTAAAATATGGATTACAACTTCATTGTTGCACAACTTTTACAGGCCTAATAAAAAATGGTGTCTAGGTTGAGAAAGGTCTTATTGTAAAAGGAGAGTTAAATTACAGTCCTAAAAACACAAATGCAAATCCTCACACTGACAAAAACAAGTACTGGGTCAAAAATAAAAATGTTACCAATGATGGTGTTGTTGATGCCAAGGATATAAACACCATGGGTCTTCTACTAGCTCTACAATGGGTTCAGACACCAAAAAAAACCAACAACTATACTAACACCTCCCATGAATGCCACCCTAAACATCAAAAATGGTATAAATAGTCACAATCAAGGACAATACCATCAGATAAGACAATTCCCCAGGAGTTGCACATACACTCCCTTGGGTGATCCCATTGAGCAGGTCCTCAAGAATGCCTTCATAATGGTGTCATTAGACTTCAAGACCCAAAACCATATGATCTAGGACAATTCAAACCAGCATGGTGGGATGATAATGCATTTTGCAATTATCATCAGGAAAAAGGACATAAAACTTCTTCCTATCAAAAACTAAAAAATCTTGTATAAGACCTTATCGAGAATCACATCATTGAGGTAGTTGGACCACAATTTTCCTCTAATTCATATCATACCATTCATAAGAACCCAATGCAAGACCATGGTTCTAATAATGCTTCCACACCAGGTCCTAAGACAAACAATAATCAAGCCAATTATGCCCATGCCAAGTATGACTATTCTGGGTGACCTACCATAAACAATGTATGAACTAATAATGAATGTTTAAATACCATCACAGTCAAAAGAGCACCTCAATGCAATGCTACTACTCAAAGTGGCAAGATCACCATAGCTAGTCCACCTCATGCTAGGCAACCTAAGATCACCATACTTGGTCCATCTCCTAAGCAACCACAAACCAACTCATCCACAAAGCAGTGCCAACCTAAGAGTCAGTTTAACCTTATCAATCAGTTAGGAAAAACCCCTATGCAGACTTCCATACTTGAGTTGCTTCACATTTCTCCCATGTATAAGGCTATACTGGATAAAACCCTACAAGAGTCATCCATTCCTAAGCATATTGATGTCAACCAATTTGAGACCATGGTGGGATATCTCACTACACCTCATCATGTCACCTTTTATGATCAGGATTATTCATCACCAAAGACCAACCATAACGATGCACTACATATCAAAACTTTCATCCATAATAACAAGGTCAGAAGAGTTTTAGTAGATGGCAGAGCAAGATTGAACATATGCTCCTTAAAACTGGTTAAGGCTCTAGGATTTTTTGATGCAGGAATAGACCCTACAAAGAGTATAGTCATAAAATCATATGATGATGAGGAATGTTCTTCTAGAGGTGTTATTTCTCTTCCTATCAAACTGGGACCAGTCATTGTGGATACAACCTGCTAGGTCCTAGATCTAGAGTTACCTTACAACATCTTGCTTGGATCGCCCATGGGTTCATGCTTTAAAATCTATCCCTTCCACATATCACCAATGCTTGTAATTCCCATTTTCACAGCACATAAATCACCATAAATGGAGACCCTGACCCTTTTCAATATTGTACCAATCTAAGAGGTATTTTCTAAAAATTGAGTGCCCATCAACCGAGAAGCTCCTAGCCCTTCTTCTTCCAAATACATTGACCAATCTACACTAGCATCATCTTCCACATCCACTCCATCCACATATTCCACCACGCCACCATTTTCCATACTTCCTAAGGCTGAGGCCATTGTCAAGATCTAGGACCCTAGGCTATGGAGAATTCAAACTGCATATGGATTATAGCATCATGAAAATACCCAAGTCTCCAAAGATATATGGTAGACCATGTTTTAGAATGGAACCCAAAGAAATGTTCAAAGTTCCACCAAAAATGTTTTTCATCAAATGGGGAGACATGAGCAATGAGGAAATTGTCGATATTAGAGGATGGATCTATAAAGAAATGGTATATCTACCCCCTTTACCAGTTAAGAAATATGGCAAGGGATATGACATGATGAAGGCTAAGGCCTACAATGGAACTAGTGGCCTAGGAAGAAATAAAACTGGATGAAAAGAGCCCATAGAATCTTTCAAAATACCAAAGTATCTTGGATTAGGGTATGGATTGCTTGAAAATGATGATCAATGTACGAATGGACTTTCGAGTGAGCGCGTGCATGCTTCAGAAAGTGTCAATACCATCAAGGAATACCTCACTGAAATTGAATCCCTTTCTGAAACTAACTCCCAAAAGTGGTAATTTGGCTCCCAACAATCCTTGAGTGACTATTGCCTTGATGATTTTTTCCTTGAAGCTAGGGATCTTACCTCTAAACAAAAATTTTGGAAAACATTTAAAGTCAATCAAGTCCCCAATAGTCACAGTCCCATTTACCTTCCCCATGACATACAATCCTTGCCATCTGAACCCCATAACCATCAATCAAATCCATCTGAATTGAAAGATAACATTGCTACCCATGACTCTAAGTCCTCCACCCCTTACTTTGACAACAAATATGAGACAAGTGAAGGGGAATATTGGATCGAGTCTGATGTGGAATTGGATGATGGAAACTTCATCTTCAATGTCTTTGAATCTATCTGCATGCTTTCTACATCCTCCCCTCAATTCACCAACACTGATGATGGCATTTCCCTAGTCTATCCATAATTAATTGATTGGGAGTAACAAGGCCCGCCAGTCTTGGACACCTTTTAGAATGATGAGGCCATTGCAGAGTTTATGGGATTACATGAAGGTATACCCAGTGGTGATCACAAGGCTAGATTTTCCATTGATCTAAATTGTGCAGCTTACTTTGGGGAGACTGCTCCATCTTCCAGTTGCAATATTAAAAATAAGAATAAATAAAAAATGAAACGTCTTTAGGTGAAAACCAAAAGGCACCTTCTAATCAAAAAAATTAAAAACAAAGGACATATCTATGGGTGAAAACCTCTCTAAGGTGCCCAAAGCTAAATGGGATGATCTAAGTCTAAATAAATTTTAGACACTTAAACAAGGCATGCCCAAAAGATGATTTTCTACTACCAAATATAGATATCATCATCAATCTCACAACAAGATATGAGATGTTGTCCCTCATGGATGGTTTCTTAGGATATAATCAGATTCGTATTGCCCCTAAAGATCAACATAAAAGAGCATTCACTTGCCCTTAGGGTACATACTGTTGGAATGTCATGTCGTTTGGTCTTAAAAATGTAGGTGCCACATAAAAAAGGGCTATGACCACAATCTTTCATGACACGATGCATAAGATAATGGAAGATTATGTGGATGACCTTTTGGCTAAATCAGTAACAAGAAAAGATCATCGGAAGGTGTTAGACACAATTTTCAAGAGACTAGAAGAATACAAAGTCTGACTGAATCCTAAGAAATGTGTCTTTGGTATAACATCTGGAAAATTATTGGCCTACATAGTGTCTTGCAGAGGCATTGAGGTTGATCCAACAAAAGTAAAATCCATCATGGACATGCCTCCTCCTAGAGGAATTAGTGAACTCAAAACCGTACAAGGCAGGGTGCAATCTATCTGACGCTTCATAGAAAAATTGGCCGACAAGTGTCAACCATTCCAATATCTTCTACACAAAGGAATCCCTTTTGTGTAGACAGATAAATTCCAAGAATCCTTTCAGCAAATAAAAGACTACCTATTGTCACTACTTTTCCTTATGCCTCCCATTCAACACAAACCTTTGATCTTATACATCCTAGCCACTACATTGGCACTAGGGGCATTACTGGCATAGAACAACCATGACGAGAAAGAAAGGGTCATATATTATATCATTCAGACACTGGTTGGGTATGAGCTGAATTACACATCAATTGAATGGGCTTGTCTAGTAGTTTCTTTGCAGCTCAGAAGCTAATACATTATATGTTGAGCCATCAAACATAATTAGTAGTAAATATTTACCCCCTCAAATATCTATTAAGTTGGACAACATTAACAGGACGTCTAGAAAAATGGGTGATTATCATGAGCAAATATGATATTCAATATGTAGAAAGAAAGGCAATAAAGGGACAAGTCATAGCAGACCAACTAGTGGATGCACCTATACAAAGCGATCACCCTTTAGTGGAAGATTTCCCAAATGATTCAATACTCCATATGAAACATAATTCACCTTGGAGACTCTACTTTGATGGATCACACACTAATCGTGGCTCAAGGGAAAGAATCCTATTTATCACCCCTCAAGGAGATTACATTCCTAAATCCTTTTGCATAGCTTTCCCATGCACTAATAATGTGGAAAAATATGAGGCACTAGTTACAGGGCTTAGAATGGCAATAAAATGGAAAATTAGAACACTTCATGTCAATGGGGATTCTCAGCTGGTCATCAACCAGGTTAATGATGACTATGACACAAAAGATTAGAAAATAATACCCTATAAATAGATGATTGATAGTTTTCAAACATATTTTCACATGGTGAATTTTGAGCAAGTTCTAAGAGCACAAAACAAGGTGGTAGATGCCATGGCTATGATTGGCTCTCTCCTTGACATTCCAAGCAACATGCTTCAGCTAGAGTTCTTGGTAGAACAACTATTGGTCCTCGCCTATGATATTCTCGAATCATAGATGGTCTGCTAGCTTGTTCGTCCAATTTCTCCCTGGTACCAAGACATTCATGACTAGCTTAAGTCTCAAACCCTTCCCCCTAATCTGTCCAATAACAATACAAAGTCCTTTATCTAAAAATTCATGAGATATGCCATCGTCAGTGACACCCCTTACTATCATAGCTTTGATGACACCCTCCTTGGATGTTTTGACACCAACAAAGCAAACACAATCTTATGTGAAGTACATGATGGTGTATGTGGGTCTCATTCGAGTGGTCTTGCTCTGGCCAAGAAGATAACAAGACTTGGGTAATATTGTCCAACCATTGAGAAAGATGCACTAGAATATGTCAGGGCTTGTCACCAATGCTAGATTCATAGTGATTTGATTCACACTCCAGCACAAGAAATTTAGCTGATTACGTCTCCTTGGCCCTTTTCACAATTGGGACTCGACCTCATGCGAAGGATCCATCTTACCTCATCCAATGGCCACAAATTCATCATCACTGCCACTGAGTATTTTATGAAGTGGATCGAGGCCATCCCCCTAATCTACATAACCGATAAACAAATCTTCAAATTCATTCTTAACTACATTTTCTGATATGGCCTTCCACAATCCATCATCATTGACAATGGACGTTGGTTTAAAAACCAAGATGTTCATGAGTTATGCAAGTTATTTCATATCCAACATCATTTTTCCTCTCCATATTACCCACAACGAAATGGTCAAGCCGAGGTGTCAAATAAAACCATTGTTAAAATCCTAAAAAAGACTATTAATGATGTTGGTCATGACTAGCATATTCAACTCAAGCCTACTCTATTGGCTTACTACACCAGCATTCGTACGCCTATAGGAGCCACTCCATTTTCTCTAGTCTTTGAAGTTGAGGTTGTCTTGCCCATTGAGGTTGAAATTCCTTCCTTATGAGCCTCCTTGAAGGGTCTGACCAATGATGAAGAATACTAGCAGTCGCACCAACATGAGTTGGAGATGTTAGAGGAAAGAAGGCATAATTTCTTGAACTATCTGTAGGCATATTAGAACTATCTTTGTCACAGTTACAATAAGAGAGTCATGGTCATGAAGTTTGGCATTGGTGACCTAGTCCTCATGCAGAACCCTAAGAATCAGGTAAACAGAGAAAAGTCAGGCAAGTTTGAACCAAACTGGTTGGGTCCTTATGTCATCATATCCTCTTTTGATTTTGGAGCATATATGTTGGCTACTCCAGATGGAAAATAACTGATAGAGCCTATCAACAGTCTACATCTTCATAAGTTCTATGCATAGCATCAAAAAGTCGAGCTGAAAACCTCAAAAAATACAAAAAATGAAAAATATAAAAAAAAATCATCACCCTAATGAAAACCTGTCAAACAAGAGTCTTGGTGACACCAAAAAAATTAAAAAATGGCAAAAATAGTAAAGAAAAATAATTTGTCCAATAATGAAAACCTAGAAAAAAAGTTCTTTGAATAAGTACCATGGCAAAAACCTAGAAAATAGGTGCCATGTATAGTCAATCATTGCTCTACCATCTACTATTACTTTATCTATCTTGGCCTATGATTAAACACATTTTTCATCGCTACCAAGATATCTAGCATGACATACACAGTGGTGATCATGACCTTTAAAATTGGCTAAGTCATGGACATGACTAGGGGCAATTTTTTTATCATGTGACTATAATGGATATCATACATGGTCTGGAAAATTGCAAAAAGTCTTGAGAAAAGACAAAAACATCATAAAAAGTCCTTAAAAAGACAAAAACATCATAAAATGTCCAAAAAAAAAGACAAAAACATTACCAAATTTCCTTAAGAAAAGATAAAAACATGGTAAAATGTCCTGAAGAAAGATAAAAAAATCATAAAATGTCTTGAAGGAAAACATAAAAAAATTGAAAAATGTCTTGAAGAAACCCCCAAAAAGGTCACAATTTCTAGAAAATACAAAAAACAGAGACATTTCTTGTCAAGTCCATCAAATTAGTCAGTCTTAGTCATTTGTCTGAACTACATTGTCTCTGCACATCTGCTACATAACAAGGCTCATCTTCGAGTCCCTAAGAAATTAGGTCAGTCCTTTTACGTTTGTCAAAATAAAATCATGACTCAATCTTTGGTAATCAAGACAAAGTCATTGGTCATTTTGAACTATGAGGTCTCTGAGTGCATGACATAGGAAAGGCCATCTGTCAATGAGCCCCCAAGGCCACACTAGGTTAGTCCATTAGGGTTCATGGCACTACACCGGGACACACGTCAGAAGTCTACAAGTCAAGAAAAATCATTTTCCAAACAAACAAACTCCTAAAATGAATTATGGCAATCATTTATTCAAGCATGCCAATCACACCAGCATGTCAATATCGACATATGGTCAACACAGGTCAAACTCAATCAAACTTAGTCAAAATAAGTCAAATTATCACAACCAGTCAAAATGTCAACTCTTGGTTATCTTTTAGATGCATTATTATGAAGAATAGCCTTTGTCACTTATGCCTTAGGATGTGTCCTTCCTAGGCATCATCACTATCATCTGAAATTTTGAGGGATCCTTTTGACATTTAAGGATCATTCCTCATGACATTGGTATTCTTCAAATGTGTCCTCTTGAAGAACAACCTCTCTCATTCATGCCTTAGGATGTGTCCTTCCTAGGCATCATCACCATCATCCAACATTTTGAGGAATCCTCTTGACATCTAAGGATCACCCCTCTCGACATCAATATCTTTCAGATAAATCCTTCTAAAGAACAAATTATGTCATTTATGCCGTAGGATGTGTCCTTCCTAGGAATCGTCACTGTCATATGACATTTTGAGGGATCCCTTTTGACATTTAGAGATCAATCCTCTTGACATCAACATTATTCAGAATGTGTCCTTCCTGAATTTGGAAATCTTTGGCACTCATCATCTTGGCATCATCAAAACCTTGACACCCTGGCATCTCGACATCATCAAACCTGACATCTTGACATTAAAACACTTGGTATCTAGACACACTTGGTAAACACTCAAAAAAATTTTGTGGCTTTTTTATCATGTTACTAGTTTTTCAGCAAGATCTCAACAACTGGATTTAGAGAAGCAACAACGTATCATGATATTTTTCTTGTCTTTTGACACTCATGCTACTAGTTTCTCAATGATGTATTGACTATGGGATTTAGAAAAATAGCGATGTATCATGATAATGGCTTTATATTGTTTTTCTTTTGGAAATCATGTTGCTAGTTTCTCGAGGATATCCTAGAAACAAGATTTAGAGTAGCAACAACGTTTCATGACTTGTCCTTGTCTTTTTCTTCTTGCTATTGGTTGTGTCAAAAAGATTGGGGAAATTGTGCCCTTAGTATGAGTTATGATCATCCTTGTCTGTGACTACTTGTATTATGTGATGGTACAACATTGCACACCTTGATCTATGTCATATCATGGTGTTTTTTGGATGTTACAATAATCTTCCTAATGATGATTAAGAGAAATAAATATTAAAAGTCCTATGGTAAGGTTTTGAAGGACTTGGTCTAGGAACTAACATGCATCTCCTTTTTTCTAGTCATCTTCTCTCATCCATCTCATGATGATATCCCGTGACATACAAAAACATAAGTGCATTCATAATCATATAAACATTGCATTAGGTCCATACATACATCATTCATTCATATACATTACATCACATATCACATTATACATAGTCATGCATTACCATAATCATAAATATGGCATCCATTCAAATAAATACATTATGCATACCATGATCATCCATGGCACAACATGAGCATGGGCATACAAATAAACATGGCATTATCATGGCATCACATCATAAGAAATCATCATAGGACATACATGACAAGACATTAAATAAATACAATCATCCATCATAATTGTATCATACATGATAGTGCATAGATAAAATAACATCGCATAACACACATGTAGGCTGAATCAAAATTGCATCATGTATATCATATCAAAAAATTATATTGTCACAGGATAAAGTCAAGGGATATCCCAAGAATAGAGCTTGCAAGATTAATAGTCAATACCTAATGTGTCATAACATAAACTTTGAAACATAAAGTCAAATGTAGTAAGCGTGTCCCTATAAAATGATCTCCTCATCCCCTCATGGTGAAGAGTGTGGTGACTAAGGACTTGTGCTTGGCTCTAAGGTAATCAGTGGAACTATAGTAGCCTCTATCTATAAACTTGATGAAACTGACATTGATGGCATTATCTCCATAGTAACATGTACTTCTGATGACACTATGACATGACTCTGTGAGGCCAAATGATCTGTCACTAGAGGTAGACCAGGTACTAATCTATGGCCTAAACCTAATGATCCATGTGAATGCCCTAACCTATGACTGGAATAGTGTCTATGATGCGACCTATGACTCAAAGTATTCCTTGAAGAGTCAAGCCCCTTGCATTGCTCTGACTACCACTACCACTACCACTCCCTAACATACTGTTGCTACATTTCCTTATCTCTATCCTTGTTAGAGTGGGATCTCTCCTCTCAGCTAGCATGGCCTACTCATATAACTACTTGTATCTCCCAATCCATACAATAATCTGGCCAAACTCTCATGCCAAATCTGTGATGGTCCTATACATAATCATGCAAACTCTTGCACCACTACGCTACCTCCTACTGACATATCACTGACTGATACCACTCTACCATCATCACCTCAAGCTCTACTCATAGGGCACTTACCTTTTCCATGGCTACATCTAATATCCTCTACATGGCTGCCACCCTCTAATATGTCGTGGCATCATGTTGCAATGGAAAACTAGGCTATATCTCTTCCTTACCCTCTACCATCATTCATCTCAAGAGCCTCTTGGCCTCATCCATAGCCTCATCATCATCTCCACCATCATTATCCTCCTCCACTAGGACCTCCTCTCCACTTAATCCCTCATTCTGGGGCACATCCACATCCATCTCAATATCCTACTCCTGTTTGGCCTCCTCTTCGACCACATACTCCTACTATCTCCCCTCCTCCTACTTCTACCTCGGCTCCTCCCCCTCTCTACTCCCTCCTTGGCCACCTTTGGGATAGCATCTAGTGCCCCTCTCACCATGCATTGCCTCACCCTTCTGGCTGGTCTCTGGCCATCTTTCCTCCATCTTCGTTCATCCCCTTCATCATCCCCATCATCTCCATCATCTCCATCTCTACCTCCACCCCTACCTCTATCCCTACCTCCATCCCTCCCTCTTACTTTTCCTTTATCACCACCTCTTCCTCCTCGCCTAGCTCGTGGTACACATGGTATAATTGATATCCTATCAATCAATATTGGCTCATCTAGATTTGTTAGTGGTACTGGTCAATGTGCCTGCCACCACAAGTCATAATCTATGGTCATCCTAGGATTTGCAATCCTACCCCTCCATCCCCACTACTGCACCACTAGCCCATCAATCTATTGCATGGAAAAAGGTATAGGAATTAGTGGCCCCCAAGCTAACTCCCTAGAAGATCTGGCATACTCAGTCATGCCTATCAGTACACCTTGCTGCTCCCCAAATTATCTCAATACGTGTTGTGGAAGATACATCTCTAAGATGAACTAACTCTATACTATCCTCCCAATAAAATAATGGTACTTTCTACAGAAGTTGAGATGGTCATCCTCATTATCCCATTGCTCACAATCTTTGTAACGCCTCCAAATGAATGAAATCATGGTTTCAATCTGATGGTGCCACCAACCTATCTCTCCCACCCTCATCTGTTGTAAGGCATCAACATAGTAATAAGCATAAGGCATTCCCTCTACTAGTTGTGGTCTCTAGATAGGAGTTCAAAATATGGACACATGCTCCTAGGCCCATATCATCAGAAGTGTCATACCACATCCAATACTCTATTCCCTCCTGTAGGCCACCTTGTGGAGCTTATGGTAAAGCATGCCTAATAAGTAGGGCCCCGAGGCATAAATAGTCATGTCCAACCTCATGCCCACTAGAAAATCACCCGAACGAATGGGAAACCCATGTCCGCGGTTGTCAAGAATCAAGACTCAACCAATCAATGTCATCAATAGTGCATCAAATAGGCTATAGTGCTCCACCATAAACTCCCAATGGATCTCATATCCTTCGATGCCAAGTCCTTCACCCTCATCTCAATAGTAATATGTAAGGGTCTAATAACCATTCTAAGGGTTGCAAATGATCCACTCTCCTTAGATCGGTAGACATAGAATATGGTAGACATCCTCAAGCGTAACTATGGCCTCTCTCATTGGCAAATGGAAAGAGCATGTCCCTGAATGGCATCTCTCACACAATACAGTGAACAATCCTCTATTTTCCCAAATAACAAGGATATAGGCAACATAATACAAACCTAGCTACATCAACCATTGTCACTCTCACAGACTCAACTGATCTCTGAACCTAAAGGTCGATGGCCTACTCCCCTAAGTATAGATGGGCACTAGCTATCTCTGCACAAGGTCAAATAATGCGTTAGCACCTTATGGACAATCATCATTATCATCATTATAATTCAAAAGCATGTAAAATTTGAAACCCATCAAAATTAGCCTTAGTCAAATGTGTCGCGATGACTACAAATGCATCACAAAGAAGAGTTTGCATTTCTCTATACCTCAATTGCATCTCGAATCATCAATTGCATCATTCTATCCCACATTTGTGTCGCAATGACTAAAAATGTGTCACAAAGAAGTGTTTACATTGATTTGTACCTCAATTGCATCTTGAATCATCAATTGCATCATTCTATCTCGCATTTGTGTTGCATTAGAGCACTTGGGTCATGATTTCTTGCACATGTGTAAATTCATTCGAATGCATCTGTCAAACACATGAATGTGTTGCAACATGTCATATGTGGCATTATTCATATGAGATAGACTACTTGGAAATACCCATGTAGATTCATATGTTTCTAAATGATGCTATGTCATGCAAAAGACAAGGTGGGGGTTTCCCCCAAACATGAAAATCTAACCACATAAGGGATGTATGGATTTGGGGTCAGTATGTTCTTGCTATAATGTTTTCAGAGAGCTCAAAACTATCATTATTCCCTCGATACACATAGAACTAGATGAATGACACAAAGAGGTGAAAACAAAGAAAAATCCTTTTGGTTCAACATCGAAGAGACATGAATATTTCAATTCCTTGCATCATGCCCAAAAGGAAAACATAAGCCAAGGAAAATATAAAGGAAAAGGAAATATTTTGGGTCAACATGGAAAAGTAATGAATGTCTTAGTGAATTTCATCATCCCCAAAAGGACAACACAAGAAAAGGAAAAGATAAAGGAAAAGGAAAATATTTTGGGTCAACATAGAAGAGACATGAATGCCTTGATGCCTTATGCCATCCCCATAAGGAAAAACGCAAGAAAAATGAAAAGATAAAGGAAAAGATAAAATATTTATGACATAGAGAAGAATGAAGGTACAAATAGACAAATGTCACAAAGAGAGAGATACATCAAAAAAAACATCATAGGGGATCATATTACACACATGCAAGCACACAAAAGAAAAATAAATAATGTAAATGACTAGTAAGGCACATGCGAGTCAATCCATGAGCAAGTTGTCCACATCCCAATCATGTTCATCATATATAAAATGTAGACAACTAGCCAAAGGGACAATAGCAAGTTTCAAACTAGGGCCATCACTAGGTTAAACACTCTTCTTAGGAGAATTGTCCTTTAATCTCATGGAAGAGGAAAACAATATATTCAATTCAATCTGCACTTCCTCATCAATTTTAGCAATCTCAATTATCTAAATTAATCACAATGGGAGGTCGAATGATAATGTCCAAAGGATGGTTTTGCTCTTGTTGTGGTTGCATTATTGAATTTTTTTTGTTTCAGGGAGGGGGTAGACTCATCATGCATTGCTTAAGTCAAGTTTGGATTTTGATTTTCTTTGTTATTTTATTCACTTAACTTTTGAGCAAGGGTACGAAATATAACCTACACTCTATAGCACCTTTATTTATTTTAGTCATGTTTTCAAGTTGTGTTTGTGTAGGAGTGGGTTGAACAACCATAGGTTTCTTTTCTTCCCTAAGGGGAGGAATGGAAGGAACCATGGGAGGTTGTTCAACCACTTTTTCTTTAACTTTCTAAACATGTTTTATTCTAGGAGGCCTGATAGGATTGTTTTTGTTGTCTTTGTTGGGGCCTCCTACAATGATTTAACAACTATGCCCTTAAAGCTATGATTTAGAGATTGGAAATATAATTTAAATAGCTGTCTTAATTATCATGAAGGTGAATTTAACTTGTCAACCCAGGGATGTAGAATTGAAATGGGCCAGCACAGTATGTGCACTAGGAATCCATAGTAGCCATATTCATTCTACAGCTAAGAAAGACATAATGTTAAAAGTAAATTGCTTAAAAATAAGTAACATAAGTGTTGAACATCAACCAACAACTACACTAAGCTAAAATGCATGAAAGAAATGAAAATCTATGCAAAAAATAGGAAACTAGTCTATCTTCTTTGGTTGTAGGAACAGCCATAGAATTGAATTCTAGTGGCTACAGGAATAGATAGTTGTCAGATTTGTAACTATTTGCATATAAAAGTAAAAACTAAGCTAAACGATGGAATCGTCACCAAGTGGACCCCATTGGATGAGTATCCCTTAAGAAAAATGTAAACTCAAATGAAATGATCTTATAGCTTCATTTTATTCATTGAAAAGCATGAGTATAATAGAGTAGCATAACTATATTACTAAAAAACTAGGAATGTGAGTACAACATTAGATTAATCAACCTTCTAAGAAGGAGCATTCGAGTCTTATTTATAGGAGGAAAAACTAATAACTAACTACCTATCAAGGTGGTCAACTCCAATAGATTAGGAGGATGCCACTTTAGGCAAAGCATAGAAAGTGGAAAGGAGGTTATGCATGCATGAAATCTAGTCAAGCCAATTTTCCCTAACATAGATATAGCATAACCATATCTCCTATATTCACTCAACAAACTATTATGACCATTTACAAGGCAGTTACAATCTTTGATTTGAACTAGGAATCTCACTCTATTGAGAGTCTTCCCTCCATTGACCTTTGAATGATCACCTTGTTGACCATTATGGAAAACAACCAATTGGAAAAATATTCCTCAATTTTGTAGGTTCTAATTATATCTACATGACAACATTATTACACACAACAATTACATATCTATAACTATCTTAGAATAACATTAATTAATCCACATGTAAAATTAACATAGATAGTTCATATAGCATGACAATGTCATTTAAAGGTTACAAAAATAAGCTTATTCCCAATGTCTATGGTTTTGAGGAAATATCATGAAAATGTCAACATCCAAGTATCAAGTTTTATGACAACTACAACAAATGGATAGTAAAATCTATCAAAATTGAGCCATAAATTGGACTCATCACTTCCCCGAACCTAAGGTTTTATTGGTCCTCTAGCAAAGGAAGAGTTATTCCTTTGCTTAATCAATACCGTAAAATCTGCAATTGCTAGCTACCCTACATCAGTTCTTGCAATGTATGAATTGGGGTCCCAATAGAACCCTTGCTTGCTATCGAACCTATTCCATCTCTGCCTCTCTACAGCTATATCATACTAATAATACCTAAAATTTGGCATAGGCCATAATAGCATAGGTCACTGAAAATTTAATGGAAGCCAAAATTGTCCCTTCATCCTTCCAATCCTTATATATCCATAAACTCTTTTGCATGTTGTAACATATTTTTGCAGAGAGTGAGGTTCAACTTTTTTTAACTCATCAATTAGACTATTCCACCTTTGTGAAAAATATCCCATTATAGATTTCCCTGTGGTTTCTACTACCTTCTCATATTCTTTGTAAACTACTTCTCTCATAGGCAGGACCCTACTGCTATAGTTGGTCAGTAAAGAAATATGTGTCATTCCCTGAAAATGTCTCCTAGGCTTCTAGATTCATCCCTACTGGGCAGGGGAGTGTTGGATTCTATTTTCCTATAAGTCTTGAAATGTTGTCCCCAACTAATTTCAATATGTATCCAAGACATGAATGCCCTTAATTAGAGATCCCCAACATACAAAAATGTATTCCAATTATGATCATGGGACACAGTATAATTATGTAAATAGAATTTACACAACAAATTTTTCATTTCAGGAGGAGAAATCTAATAAGCCTAAAAAATTCGAAGAGGAGTCTCAATGGAAGGATTCAAACTTGAAATGATCCTTGCTAATTTAAAATAAATATTTATCTCCTTCAAATATAGAGCATAGACCCTTGGAGGAGTCCTCCATTCTAATAGTTGAGGTACTAAGGTTGCTACATTGTCCACCTTTTCCTTTAAAGCAACAATTTTTGTATTCCTCTCTTCAATCTCTTCATCTTTCTTTCTAATTTCCTCCTTTAGCATATGTTTCTACTTTTTCCATTCCTCTTCCCTCCTTTTTATTTCATTCCATAAGTTTATGGATACCATGTGCATTAAAAAATCAAAGGGCTTCTATATTCCTACCAAGTATTTTTCTTGGCACCAATTCTTGCACTTCAGATGGCACCTATTGAAAGGATTTTGATTGTTCACCTAGTTCTAGTTGTAGGGGTTCTTTGTCTTGTTGTAGGAACTCTTTGTCTTATTGTAGGAGCTCTTGATTCTTCTCATACTCTTGACTCTCAACCTGTTCTATGATGGCTGCAAGCTGTACCAACCTTATATCTGCATGTTCCTCAAAAATGTCCTTTTCCTCAACATTCACCTACCCCATTGGAACCTTTTTGTTCTCTCATGATGTTCCTCGATGGCTAGGGATTCTCTCAGGAGATACACTAGAGGCTAGCCTAGCTAGTCTTGATTTTCTAGGAGGGCTTTCATGTTTTTCTTTAGTTGCAGGAAGAACAGTGTCAACCTTCTGTTTCTTAGAGCTTGGCACTTATTTTTCTATCATTTTCTTTTTATATTTTCTCTTCCTCATTTCAGCCTCTTTTTTATTGCCCTATTTTGAATTAGGGTTCCAAGAGGGAAATCATCACCAAAGTATGAAGATGAACTATCTTTGTTTGAATATTCTCGCTCATAAGAACTAATCTATATAGTCTGCTCAACTACAAGAGGGTTTACACTAGGGCTTGCTCCAAAATTTGAGGGTCTAGGAGTGGCTTCAACAATGTTTAATCTCTTACTAACCCAATGAGGTTGAGGAAAAACCATAGGTCACAAATGCTCTATTCTAAATTCATCAATATTTAAAAATTCCTCCCAAGTCATATTAGACACATCGTGCAAAGATTTTTCTACTAATAATTTGGTCAAACAATGGTGGGAAACAAAATTATCCCTACCTTTTTGAATTTTACCTACCATGATTGAAAAGAGATGATATAACATGTTTGGAATGTTCATTCTTCTCCCATACCTCTTATTATTCAAGAGTTTCAAGTGCACAAAATGTAGGTTCAATTTTTGGTCTTCACAAGTGATGTATTTCACAATGTGGACAACTACTTGCTTCCATAGCTCAACTACAGAGAGGTTCTCTCCACACCTTGCTTGTCCACATCCAATGCAGGGTCACTAGGTTTAGTAAATTTATCCCTAGCTGACCTTGCAACTCTGGTAGTAGGGTAATGTTCACCATCAGTAGGAAACCCTATAACTTCTACAATCCTCTCTTTAGAATCTATTACCTCCAACCAATTTACCATGACCTTTCCTTCAAACAATTTCTACACAAATTCCTTTGCAATGTCTTCATTATAACTATCAAGCTTCAGTAAATAGTCTAGCCATTTGCAATTTCTAAATTCTACAAAAGAAGGTTCATCCTACAATACTACGTCATGAACCATGGGTTCACTTAAAATCAACTAACCTCCCATCATTCAACTACCCTCAATTAAACAAGCACTCTACACTATTTCCCTTCCAACAATCTTTGTCTAAAAGCCCAAATTTCACCTTCTTGCAACACTGCTAAATTCTCAATGCCAATGTCATATAAACTTTACCTTTTTGGTGACTTAGGATTATGACTAAGGAAATAAAGGTAGTAAGGAGTAATAAATGAAGGATGCAATCAAGAAAAATGGTGGTGGTTGATGTCATCTCACACATGTGATCCATCACCTCACTTAGAATTCAAATTATCTCAATTTAAATTTTCTAACATGGACCAACAACCAATGTGGACAGACACGTGGACATGTTATTCGCACCCCCAAACCTAAAATTGAGCATGTGTCCTCACATGGGAGGTGGTAATAATGATTTGATAGGGTAGGGGATAATTATATGCTATAGAGAACATCTACACTAATGTACAGTAATTAAGTGAAGTTATGGCAGAGTGATGGAAGAGAGAGAAAGGTGGGAATGGATGGGTAGATGGGTGGATGAATGAAGAAGTGTACTCCCACAAAAGTGGAAGTCTTTATTATAACAATTTATGTACCTTGGTTAGCCAGAAGGAGGGACACTAGGTTTTATTTCTTTAGCTATTGGAAGTTTTGTTGTTACATTCTAAGTGAATTGTTGCATGAATTCCTCCTTGGAAGTTATCTTGTGATAAAACCTGAGATGACGACTGTTGACAAGAAGTTTAAATCTCATAGGGTCAATGGTAGTGAGCTGAATAGCTCCATTAGGAAAGAATTCAACAACCTCATATGGTCATATCCACCTTGTCTATAACTTACCAACATTATCTTGATATCCATAGTCATAAAAGAGTTCCTAGTTGCCTGGCTAGAATTTCTAGTCCTTTATGAATTTTTCATGCCACTTTATTCTCTAATTGTGCACTACCTCTGTTTTATGCAAGGTTGTCTTTCTCATCTCATCCAAGTTATTTAGCTAGATAATTTTGTATTTTTTTGCCTTAGAGAAAGCCATCCATAAGTATAGTGTAGTCCTAAGAGTCTTATGATCAAATTCAATAGGTATCATAGTTGTCTTTCCATACAACAACTAAAAAGGAGTGAAGTCTATGGTTGCTTTCCAGGTGGTTTGGTAGGTCCAAACAACTTCTGGAAGCCTATTTTCCCAATCCTTCCTATGGATAGCCACTATTTTGGTTACAATGGCTTCAATTTCCCTATTGGTCACCTCAACTTGGTCATTGCCCTGAGGGTGATAAGGAGTAGACTTCATGTGCCTCATATTATATTCATTAAGTAGTGTTGTGAAAAGGGTTGATGTAAATTGTGCCCCTTGATCAGTCACTATCTCCCTTGGAACCCCATACCATGTGAAAATTTCCTCATATAGAAATTATGCAACCTTATTATCTCTTTCATCCTTCTTTAACTTCTACCCACTTGGTTACATAATTAGTGCAAATGAGGATAGAGGATTTACCATTTGATGGAGGATCAATGGGTCCTACAAAATATAATCCCCATTTATCAAATGGAGTGATTACTACCTGGGGGTAAAGGGGAATCTCATCATATTTAGTTGGCCAACCCATCCTTTTGAATCTATCACACTTCCCTGTATATTTCCCTACATCCTTGTGGAGTGTGGGCTAGTAATATCCTTTGTTCAAAATTTTCATTTTTTCCTCTTGGCTACAAAATGCCCTCTAATGGGTTCATTGTGACATGCATGCAATACATCATATGTATCATCTTCCCTCACACATCTCCTCATGGCATGGTTTGGTCCAGTGTAGACCAAGCATCCCACAATCCATGAGAAAGGAAAAGTTTTCTCAATGAGCACCCTTCTCTCTTTTGGAGAGAAATGAGGAACTCTCCCTATGACTAGACAATTAGCTATGTCAACATACCAGGGTGTATGCACGTTGATGGAAAATAAATATTCATCAAGGAAAGATTCATCAATGACTTGATTATGCTTTGATGTAGTCATCCTTGAAACAAAGTTTGCAACAACATTGGCCTTCCCTGGTTTATCAACAATGATTATGTCAAATTCTTGCATCAACAACAACCATCTTGCTATCCTACCTAAAATCATGAGCTTATTCATGAGGTACCTAATGGTTGTATGGTCTATTTGCAAAAAGATCTGATAGCATATTATATAGTTCCCAAATTTGTTAAGGGCATAGACCACTGCCAACATTTCCTTTTCTATCATTGTATAATTGAATTCAACTCCTTGCAGGTTTTTGCTGAAAAAATAAATAACATTCTCCATAGCTCCTTGTTTTTGTCCTAAGATTGCTTCTATAGCATAGTCTGATGCATCTATATGAATGTGAAAAGGAAGCTCCCAATTAGGACCTTTGCATATATGAGCATGAGTTAAAGATGCTTTCAAGTCAAAGAATTCATTGTCACAGTCTTTTGTTCATTGGAATTCAACATCTTTAGTCAGGAGAGTGTACAATGGTGTTTCCATTCTTCTAAAATATTTGATGAAATTCCTATAGTAACCTGCATGTCCCAAAAAAATCCTAACATATTTTTGTTTTGCAGGTATAGGTAGATTAGTCAATCTTGGTAGGATCTACCTGAATTCCTTAGTGAGAGATGTAGTGGCCAAGGACTACACCTTTCTACATCATCATGAAGCACTTTTCACTATTTAAAGAAAAATTATGGACTTCACATCTATGTAAGACTCTCCTTAAATTTTCCAATGCTTCATTAAAGTCAGCACCATAGGTAGTGAAATCATCCATATAAATCTCCATGCAATCATGTGAGATATCTAAAAATATGCTAATGACTACCCTTTGAAAATTTGTAGGTGCATTACATAAGCCAACTAGAAGTACTAAGTAGGATTACCCATGGACAGGTAAAGGTTTTCTTCTCTTGGTCCTCGAGTGCAATTTGTGTCTAGTTATAGGCACTGAATCCATCTCAAAAAGAAAAGTATTGCTTTCTTGTAAGGGAATCCAACACTTGGTCTATGAAAGGAAAGGGAAAATGGTCCTTTTTGGTTCCAACATTGAGTTCCCTGTAATCAACACAAACTCACCACTTCCCTCTCTTTTTGGGCACAATCACCAATGGAGACACCCACTAGCTATCTGAAATGTAATAGATAAATCCATAATCTAGCAATTTTTGTAGTTCCCCTTTTACAATTTCTCTCAATGTAGGGTTAATTCATCTTTTTAGTTTCCTTACTCGTGTGAAATCATCTTTGATGTATATCCTATCAGTGAAGACTTTAGGATCCAATCCCTTCATGTCATGATAGTCCCATGCAAATGCATGTTGGTGGATCCTTAGTAAGCTTGTGAATGATAGTTGTTGCTCTTCACTCAGCTTGTTAATATTTAGATATTTCCCTTCCGATACTTGCACTTGTGTAGTTAATTCTATCATAGTTTCTTCACTAATGCTTGGTACCTTGACTTCATGTGGTAGCAATTTATGAGACATACTTGTTGATGGAGGAAGTTCAACTACAGGAAGAGTGGGCAGAAATATCTTCACTAGACCAACAAAATTAGATGAATAAGAAGATGATGCTTCTTGTAGCTCACAATGGTTTTGAATTATGTTAAACAATACTTCATCTTCTTCCTGAAGCTACATGAAAAAACTTCTACCTAACATCATAAGTTGTGCCACAAAATTGACTTCCTCATCCTTTTCACCAACATGTGGCCATATGGGGTTATCCATATCATGGGATGGCTAACCAGGAGGGTAAAAAACAATATTTTTGGTGCTCTTTCCATAAAAAATGGTCATGTCTCTTGTCTGATATCCAATATAGGCATCTTCTATTGATAACCATGGCCTCCCTAGGATGATGGAATACTTTCCTAGTGTAGCTTTGGGAGAAAGAATCATGAAATCTGTTGGGTGCTCCCAAGATTCTAGAGTTACCACAAGATCTTCTACTATACCATTAGGTTTAATAGTGGAACTATTAACAAGCTACAAGACAATAGGCATAGATCTTGTGTTTGCAACATTTAGTTGTTGCAGGATATCCTTAGTGATCACATTCATTGCTACTCCCAAATCAATCAAAGCATTCTTTATTTGGATCCCATCTATAACAACTCCTACCACATGACTACTTGGGTCATTGTATTTGGGAACAGTCACTTTCCCAAGCATGTTGTTATCCAATTGTCCAACCACATGGACCATAGTGGGGTCTTTCTATTTCCTACCAAGCTTCTTGAGGAATGCTTCCTTAATTGCTTTTCCATATATAGGAACATCTTTTATGGCCTAAAATAGAGGTATCTTGACACATATATGCTTCAACTGATCTATAATGTCAAAGGTTGTTTCCTCCTTTTCATCCTTTTTTCTAGCAACTTCCAATCTCTAAGGAAATGGTGGTTCTTCTTTAGTCAGATGTTGGAATGAGATTGGTTTAGGGTTTTTTGGCACACTTGGCTAAATGGGGACATTCAATTGCTCCTCCTCTTCCACAGGAAGCTCAGTAATAATGGGTGTGAAAGGAGTTGGAAGAGTAGTTCCTAAATGCAAGTGGAAGTCACTTACATTCACAACATATGTAGAAAATTGAATTGGATCAATAGAGTATATTGGATACTATTTTTGTGGTTTGTTATTTGGGTTAGGTGTTGGCTGAGCTAGTAACTGAGTAGGTTGAGGTGTGGTTGAACTTTAACTAGCAGGAAGATGCATTATAGTAGGTTGTTGGGGTTGAGAAGATAGCTACATGCAACTGATTGTCTAGTTTGGCCATTGTTGTCCTCCCATCCATTGAGATCTTTGTTGCCAATTTCCTAGAGGTAGCTGCCAATTTCCTTGAAACTGATGCCAATTCCCCTGAGGTTGTTGCCACTAGGGTGGATATATTTGGTGATTGGTCAAGGTATTTGGAGGATTATTCTAAGGTTGTGGCAAATATCCTCCATAGTTGGATGGACATGGGGGCTACCATTGGTTACCTGATACATAAGAATGAAAATAAGGCCCAACAAAGGATAATGAATCTAGTGGCATACCATGTCTTGGAACCCATGGTATACTTTGTGCAATGTAGTAGAATTGATCATCTTCACCTTGGATTGGCTTGAACTCAGGTGAGATCTACTTAATTTTATTGTTAGCTACCATTTTGCATCTGCAGTCCTTATTTTGTCTATAATGAGGGCAATATTCTACAAACATTGCCTCTACCTCCTCTTGTTTCTTCTTTTCTTGAAGCGTATGCATCTAAGTAGCTAGATTGTTTATGATGTCTTGCTTGAAGTCTTCTAGTAAGTGAGTAATCTCCATCCTTGAAACTCCATTGGTATATGACTTACCCATAGAGGACTGGTATGCTTTCCCTTTATTTGAAGTTTCCCTAGAATAGTTCTGACATATCTTCTTGATATCATCCCAATGGACTTGGGTGATATCTCCTCTTCCCATTAGGTCTAAGGCATCAGTGCAATAGATAATAATTCCTCTTAGGAAGAGCATATTTTATGATTCTTCATTGAGTGTATGGTTTGGATTTTTTTGTAAGAAAAACAAAAACCTTGAAATGTAATCCTTCAGATGCTCATCTAACCTCTACATCCTAAATATTTCATCTCCTCTCATGTCGCTACCCCTATAATATTCCTTGTACTTCTCAAGGAACTTTATCTTCATGTCATCAAAATTTTCCATAGTATTTCTTCCTAGGCTCATAAACCATCTTAATGCAACCTCTTTCAAGGTGGTAGGGAATAACTTAAGCCTATGAGCATCAATGGTATAGTCATAGCTTCTGTAGAGGATATCAAACTCAAACAAGAATGTATCAAGGTCTTCTATGACAAGTCCATAAAACTTAGGAAGGACTGAAGTAGTGATATGTTTGAGGTTGTCAACTTCATTCTGATGAGCAATAGGGAAAAGAAAAGTTTGTTGGTTAGGTCTATTTCTATTTGCATCACCCATTCTTTCCTGATGAAGTTCCAATGCAAAGGGGCTCTCAATCTGATTTTGGTCTTCAGAGGAAGTGTCAGAATTGGCTAGATTGGGAAATGCATCAGTAAGAGTGTGTTCTTCTTCTTCATTTTCTATTGGTAGATTTTGATGCTCAACTAGTTGGAATGGATCAGGGTTATTAGGAAGGAATCTTCCATGAGAATCTCTCCTCCTTCCTCTATGCATATAGTATCAAATCAATATCAGCTAGCTCATATAAAGAATTGTAAAAATAATAGTTTATCATTACTTTCCTAAATGAGGGGTATGCTAAGAAGAAACTTTCAAAAAAACTACAACAAGAGAAAAACTATCAATGAATCCAAAGAACTCCCTAGTTTAACACCATCCTCAACAAATATGACAAAAATGTTGGACTCCTACGATGATTTAATGACTAAGCCCTTAAAGTTGTGATTCAGAGATTGGAAATCTCATCTGAATAGCTATATTAATTGTCATCAAGGTGAATTTAACTTGTCAACCCAAGGATGTAGACTTGAAATGGGTTAGCACAGTATGTGCAATAGGAATCCATAGTAACCATATTCATTCTATAGCTAAGAAAGATATAATGTTGAAAGTAAAATTATTATAAAGTAACATAAGTGTTCAACATCAACCAACAACTACACTAAGCTGAAATGCATGACAAAAATGAAAATATGGGCAAATAGATAGGAAACTATTTTGTCTGCTTTGGTTATAGGAACATTCACAAAATGGAATTATAGTGGCTATAAGAACAAACAGCTGCCATATTTGTAGCTATTTTCATAGAAAAGTAAAAACTAAGCTAAAGGATGGAATGCTCACCAAGTGAACCACCTTGGATGAGTACCCCTTAAGACAAATGTAAACTCAGATGCAACGAGCTTATAGTTTCATTTCATTCATTGAAAAGAATGAGTACAATAGGGCAACATAACTCTATTACTGAAAAACTAAAATGTGAGTACAACATCAAATTAATCAACCTTCTAAGAAGAAGCATTCAAGTCTTATTTATAGGAGGAAAAACTACTAACTACCTACCAAGGAAGTCAACTCCAATAGATTAGGAGGACACCACTTTAGGGAAAGCATAGAAAGTGGAAGGATGTTATGCATGCGTGGAATATGGTCAAAGTAGTTTTCCTTAACACAAATCTATCATAACAATAGCTTCTATATCTTCTCAATAAACTATTATGGCAATTTACAAGGCAGTTAAAATCTTTGATTTGAACTAGGAATCTCCCTCCATTGAGAGTCTAACGTCCATTGACCATTGAATGAACACCTTTTTGACCTTTATGGAAAACGACCAACTGGCAGAATCTTCCTCAATTTTGTAGGTTCTAATTATATTTGCATGACAACATTAGTACACACAACAATTGCATATCTATAACTATCTTAGAGTAACATTCATTAATCCATATGTAAAATTAACATAGATAGTTCAATGTCATTTAAAGGTTACAAAAATAAGCTTATGCACAATGTCTATGGTTTTGAGGAAATATCATGAAAATTTCAACATCTAAGTATCAAGGTCTATGAGAACTACAACAAATGGACAATAAACTCTATCAAAATTGAGCCATAAATTGGAATCGTCAGTCTCTTGATCTTTTGTAGGAAGCAGATGAAGGTTCATACTTAGGTTGATCTTGGTTGTTTAGAATTTCATTAGGCTCAATCATGGTTTTGTCAAGGATGGTAGGCTTGGTCATAGGTTGAGGCATGTTTTAGAGGGATAATTTTTCTATTTTCAATTCTTTGAAATTGTGATAGGATTTGAAAAACAAGTATTCTCATGGTTTGATAGGTTCTATAGGCTTGGGACAAAATAAATCTAAGGAAAATTTTCCACAGGAGGACAAAGGCTTAATGCTGCTATAATGGATGGTGAAAAATTCATTGTCAAAAGGAAAATTTAAGCATTTATGTATGAATTAGGGGACTGCATTCATGGAGTGAAGCCATGGATAGCCTAGCTTCACATGAAATTGGTCTGACTGTGGGGTGATGAATAATGAGATATCTTATATTTTTGGTCTAATTCATAAAGGCAAGGTAATTGATCCCATCCTAGGGAAAGAAAAACCATTATGCATCTTGATCCTTGTTGTTGGTTTATTGTATATATCTTGATAGAGTTCATGTAGAAGTAAGAATTTTTTAGTGATCACATTCTCTCCATGAACGAGATCTATTAATATCCCATTAGTGGGCTTATCATATATTCGACCGACTTTGTAAAGAGGACCATCAGGTGCATGTTTAAGTATATCATGTGGGGAGAAAAAAATATCAAGAGGCTTTCTAGTTTGGCCCTTACAATGTTGAGCTTCTACCAATGCAACTATACCATCAATATGATTTTATTCTTTTTTATCAGTATCCCTAGGACATTGTTGAATTGCATCCATGTTGTCATCATTCATGTCCATTCATCACATCAGTTTTTGTAGTTTCACTAGCTTTGACAAATGAAATGTTATGTTTTAGCATGGGGTTGGTAAAAATTTGTAAATTTTTGTTTTAAAGAGCAGAGAAAAAATAATTTCCTTGATCATTAACACCTCTAACAAAAATCCAACTAGAAAAAATGAGGTCTTGCACAAGATGTTTATGATGCTTACAATGTTTTGTATCGTGTCTATTTTTTTAGTGATAATGACAATAAGTATTTCATCTAAACTTCAGAGGTAGAGGATTAATAGGATTGGATGTTCTAATGGGAGGCAAGGTAATCATTTGTTGTTCTAAATGTTGTGTCATTGTGTTAAGAAGGGTATCAGGTAGGGGAGTGAATTATCTTTTCAAGTCCCCATAGCTAAATGGTATCATGGATTTTACAATAGCTACTTGGGTATTGGTATTTTGACTTGTTTGTTGAGGGGGATTAAGTTGAATGAAGCCTTTTTTTTTTCTAAAAGGTTGGTAATTTCTTTGGTTTGTGGACTCATAATTCTCATTTTGGTTAGACATGGACTTTGCATTATGACTACTAACTAAATTTTTATAATCACAAAGGGTGGTACATAAGTGCATGAAGGAGGGAAATTTCATCATGGTAAGCTTGTCTTGTATCTTGCTTTGCAAATTTTCTATGAAAATATTTTGAAGTTGATGATTGGGAACCTTGACATTGATTTCAGAATAAAGTGATTAATAGTGTGAGATAAAGTTAGTTATCTTTTCTTCTTCTTTTTGCTTGCATCTGATCAAATCAAAAGAGGTCATATGCACTTGGAAATGGTTGAAAACATCCTCAAAATTTTCATTGAATGAGCTAATTGATTTGTTTGGTAATGAAGAAAACCATTCTAAGTTAGTATCTTTCAAAGATCTAGGAAAATGTTTAGCAAGAGTATCATCAAGGACACAATAACTACATTAGGTAATATAAGCATTAACATGGTTAGAAGGATCTCCCTTCTCCCAATATTTCTCAAATATAAGAACCTCTACACCTTGTGGCATCGGTGTTTGTAATATTTCCAAGGAGAATGGGTTGCTTTTAACATAATATGTAGGTGGGCCATTTTGATTTTGGTTGATGGTGGAAATTTTTTTTTGAAGGGATGAAACATTCTAGAAGAGTTGATTTATGAGAGGTTCATTGCTTGTGTTATGAGATAGAGGTGGAAAAGGTGGAGGGGTGTATGTGTTCAAAGGGAAATTTAATGAAATTCTTATAGGTGGTAAGGTGGTAGGAGATATGACGTTCGATGCCACAAAGGTACTAGGGATGCTAGCAGAAATACCTAAGGAAGGAATCACATTACTAGTAGGTTGCATTGTTTTTGTTAATTGAGGGTTGGTATAGGTAGGAATACATGCAATTTTTGTGTGAGGAGGAATTTTAATTCCTCATTAGCTTGTGAAATTTCTTGTAGGTAAAGGACAACTAGTGGTTGAGGTGAGATGTTTTCCAAAGATTTGAACTATACTTTTCACAAGGTCAAGTCCATCTTCACTTTCAAGCATATAGTGAATGTTATCTATCGTAGGGATGGTAGTAGCTGAAATATTGTCATTTTACACTTGATGTTGTAGGTTTTCTAAATCTTCATGAATTTGAGTTATGTGCAGGATCATCATAAAAAAAACAGGCTCTTAAGTGGCAAAAAATTCAAAAAAATGAGAGTTAGGAAACTTGATGTAGAAATTTGAATAAGTTATCTATATTATTTCAAAAATATGTAACAATATAATTTGTAGGAAATTGAATGTAGTTTCTCAACTACTAGGTTTATTCAAAAAAATAAATCTATTTGGTGAAAATTTGAAATTTCAATGGAGTAGTACTTAAATTTTAGGGAAAAAATAAGAAGTGGGTGTTTGTCTAACCACCCTAACCACAAATAAAATGATAACATTTTTTTATAAGATTTTAGATATAAGTAGAGGACTCATGTCCCAATGTTATGCATTTTTTTTTGTAATTTTTTTCCAAGTAAATAATTAATTATGATTTTTTTACAACTTTAAAAAAATATAAAAAAAATTTCATGTCTAACCACCTTAACTTCATCAAAACTTCATGAAATTGATTTTTTTAAATCCTATTTATAATATGCAAAGCATAGAATGTGACACATGTTTCAAATTCAAAAAATGCGATTTCGTTTGAAAGCTATACAAGTTTTTCAATCAGCCTATCAATCAAGACTTTAGTCATAATTCAAATAGAAAATGAATAATAATTATTCATTAAATTCAAAGTAAAGAATAATTTATATTGGTGGAAAGTTGAGAATCTCCTTTAGAAACCCTTTTCAATTCATCAATTTTGGGTAAAAAATTTGTTAGCCACATACCCTACACATACCCATCATATCGCCACTTTTTGGCCCATCATGATCCTACACATACCCCTATCATTCCTTGGTTCAACTTGCATCACACTGATTGAAGGCAAGGGGTTGTTAATAGTATGGTCCATACCTAATGTACTAGTGTCAATACTAGGATTGAAAGAGCTAGACAACCCAAGATCCATGATGATTGTGCTATCACTGAATGACATGAGTCTCAAACTTCATCTCACTATATTATTAGCAATAGGACACCAAATACTCATGCATGGGATACTAGATACAAGATGAATGAAAATGCAATATAAGCTAAGAAAAATGAAATAATTATAACAAAAAAATTATAAACTGAAAGAAAAGGGTATCAACAGCAAATAAGAGCACAAAAATAGAGCTTTGAATTCTAAAAAGTGCAGTGCAAAATCTACATTGGGACTACTTCACCTAGAGAGGTGTATGAGTCCTAGTGAGGATTTTTTTAGAAAATTTCAATTGATTTTGATGATTTTTATGTTGTATGATTTGTAATCTAGGTAAAAATACAAATTTCATATGAATTACAATGGTTTTAGGTGCAAAAATGTAACCTATAAACACTTTCACTAATGCAACATTAGAAACCATAGAATGCCAAATAACTAATGAAAACCCTAAAGCAATATTAGTCCAAGAGAGATCTAGGATGATGATGCAATCCAAATCAAAATTATGATGTTTTAAATATAGGTTCACCAAAATTAATGGATGAAAATTGTTTGGTTCTATGCTTAGGAAATAGAATAACAATCTTCTACACTTTCGTTCAAGGGTAACCCTAGAGATCTCAATCAAATGGAGGAAGGTGAAAGAGATCTAAAAATAGGGCTATCCTATAGGTTGATTGTAAACTAATGAGGGGTTCACCACCAAGTTATGACTTGGAAAGACAAATGAAATGCAATATGTAATGCTTAACCCTAATGTGATGCAATATTACACTAAATGACCTAATAATGCATGTAGAACAAAATATAAAGCTACAAGATAAATGTGTGCACCTAGAAATCTAAAGATGATTGGATGGAGCTCTGAAACGTTAAACATAGTGGCTTTAATGTTGATTGGGACTCATACGCAAGGCTAGGTAAATCAGTCCTAGATATGGGTTTCTATGTAGAAACAAGAATCTGGAAAATCAGAATATGAATTTGTAAAAGCCTAAATTTTGACCTAAACTAGAACTCATACACTTGAACTAGCATATCATTCTAGTTAGAGATTTCAAAAACTTGAAAGTCTAATTTTGGTCTTCAAGGTTTGATTTGTGCCTCCCAATTGATTTTCAGATTTGAAACCCTAATTTACAACCTATAGAAATCCTCCAAGTATCTCCAATGCAAGGTGACAACTTTGGAAACTTTGAACATTTTGAAAACTTTTTCCAATCTTTCTTGTCAATGTTTCTTCAACCTAAACCTACAAATCGCACACAAAACCTAGTAATGAAGTTATAAAAACATGTGTGAGATGGCTCCAATGAATGTATACCTTGAATCTTGCTTGAATCTGATAGATATTGACTAAAATTCTAGCTTGAATATAAAACCCTACATGACAATTGTTAGCACAAAAACAAACATGATGAATGAAGCCTTTGAAAGGATGATTGAATCTTGAGTAATTCTCTAGAATGTTTGATAATTTTCTCTTGAAGACTCTTGAATGCTCTTATGAATGCTAGAATCCTCTTGTGAACTCAAAATTTCTATAAGGATACTCATTCAACCTGCAAGGTGTAAAATGAGTGAAAGAACCTTGTATTTATACTTAATTATGCAAGAATTCTTGAAATTACAACACTACAAGCTAACATCAGATTTAGGAGGATAAAAAATCACCCAGAATTTGAATTAATTTTTATTTTATGTCACACAAGACTCATACACCCAACATGGTGTACAAGTCCCATTAGGCATATATTATTGGACCATTTTCAAAAATGCTTATATAGGAGTAAAATCAGGATCAAGACCCAATACCATAGGTGGGACTCATATGCCCAAGGTGGTGTATGAGTCCCAAATCACTAAATCTAGGCTAGACAACCTAAATACACCTAAATTATGATTGGATGTTGATTTTTGTTGAGATTTACCTCAAAAAGATGCATTAAATTAAGGCTTGTTCATGCAAAATAAGGCCAATTAAGTCATAAAGAAGCCAAATTATTAATGAAAACCCTAGAGGAGTATGAAAGTGTGTTACCAAACTTAACAACACTCTAAATAAGGTAAGATTAAGGCACATTTTTGTTAAAAAGAGGTTTATTAGGTTCACTTAATTAATTAAACCTTAGAAAAGTTAGGAAGTGTGTCACAACACTTCAAAACACTTTAGCAAGGTGAAATTTAAGTTCATTAGTTCAAAAGTGTATAAGACCTAATGTGATTGTGTTAAACACATTACAAAACTAAGTCAAGGCATCATTAAGATCAATTTTACGAGGGGAGCCCAAACAAGTGTGAAAATTTCACCAACATTTTTTGACACTACATATAATATTTTAGATGTGTAGTTATTTGTATTACATATTTGTTGTGCCTATAGCACACATGCCCCATTCGTACTGGGGACCCCTCTCTTTTATTTTCACCTTCTTCATGTTTTTTTTTCATTTGCCTCATTTTGTGTGTCCCTATTCTGAGCTTAAAATGGTCACATGCAATAAAGTCATCAAATTCCCTTTGACAAAATTCACCTACCCAAAATTTGCTAAGTCATTTACCTTTTTGGGTCGGGGCCTATGAGTTTCTATTGGATTTTCACTGTCATGTCCATCTAGCCTTGTAGGCCCCCATTTGTGGGTCTCCTCATGAAGAATGTTTTTATCACTCTTTTGCTAGCTAGCGGCTAGCCTCGGGCATCTTTTTGCATGGAAAATCCTACATCCACCTCCATCGCTCACATCTTGACCAATGTCCAACCTGACTCAGGTTTATGCAAACCAACCAACTGACCTGCCACCATACCTGCATTTTAATGCATGCATTAATGGCTAAATTTTTTATAAATAGGAGTGCCAAGCCTACCATTTTTAGCCTTAAAATTTGAAATTTTGAAGAAGACAAATCCCTCACCCACGAAAAGCTTCTAGTTGGATTTGAGCTAGATTTTCATCATATCTCATTGTTGTGTTGTTAGTGGTCAAACCCTAATGTCATCCTGCATAGTGGACCTTGCCTCCATTGTTGTTGCTGAAAACTAAGCCCAACACCCATCAAAATTGGTTAACTCTAGAAAAGATCCTGCATCCCTACATGTGGCTCACTATCATCCAACCATAGATATCTTATGACAGAGTCACCATGATATCCCACAATGTGGAAACTATAATCTCAATCTCCTTCCCGACTTCAAATCCTCTAGTGGAATGCCAAATCTAAAGCAAAGTGTGGGAGAATCTATGTGGGAAGATGTCATCAGAGGTCCATCTGCCAATTGTCCCTATCTTACAGCCGAGTCCCCACATCTTCCCACACTATGGATTCTATGGGATGGTTTTACCTCCACTGAGTTCTAAGGCTCCCTGCACAAAACTTAAGTCTATGAGGTCCTTGCGAGCCCATCTATGTAGAAAAACTTTTGTAGATCGTTGTCTCATCATGCCCATCCCTTGATGACAAGCATTTAGCAGTGGCCCGCATTGTGCTTCTACATTTCCTAGATCGATCAAATTTCACGGCATAACACTCAATGTCAAAGGAATCTATGGATTTAGCCATGCAGAACTTCACATGTGGGTTGTCATCTCCTGAACACTGCTACTTAATAGTTGAACTCCAATGCCTTTCCACCCCATAGCATATGCATCCTCTAGACCCACAAGAGTATCAAATCCTAATCTAATGATACCAAATACCTTGTGGCCCATTTTCATACGTGCCTAGTGATTGTAATAGATATTTTCCCCCCAAACATCTAATATAAAATCTTGTGTGCAAGAAACTATCTATGGGATTCCGTGATGCCAACACCGCCTAGCTCCTAGCTACTCCAAATGGCTTCCACCTAAGGGAAACCCACACCCCTAATCCTGGATTTTCTAAATTATCCAAACAAACTCAAAAAGGTGAACAATGATGAATATTATGATCTTTTGTAGATGTATGAATGGATCTAACCTTGTATTTGTAGGATTTATTTGATGATTGGCTTGTTATATGCCAAAACACTTACTACACTCTATGTGTGTAGGATTTATGCAACCTACTGAAGGACCATCAGCGAAGCCTATTGAGAAGGTTGAAAAGGGAAAGAATAATATAAGAATGCAAAGAAAAAAGGAAGAAAAATAACAAATAAATTACCAATTCCATGCGATTGAGTGCACCTCCAAGATTTCTTCCATCTGGGACACTATCTTAGATATAGAATTTAGACATGTTTCCGAGTTCAAGAAAAGAGTAAGGGTTAACCCTACTACCGAAGATGTGTGAAATATCAAAACAAGTGGTCTTGTAAAGGCAGGTAGTTTCCCTCCCGCTCTTATAGCTCCAGGGTTGGCCATGCCATGTTGGAGTGTTGTCAGTCCAAACGAAAAATCATTGACAAGGATGTGAGAGTATTTGCATAATTGTCTACTAAGTTTATTGACAATACATTCAACATCCCCACATTTGATCAAATGAAAGAAATAGAGAAGGAATTTTCTAGAAAAAAGTTGAAATAGGACCCCCTTGCATGTAAAAGAATAATCAACCAAAACTGGTTAAAGACCAAGAGTGGCAATGCCAACAAGGTGCTACAGAAGCTATTTAGGAGTGATTTCTTTAGAGTACCATGATTTGGCTACTCTCCTAAGTAGAGTTATGGGATTTCCAACTACAACATACTTCGAGGAGTGGATGTTCTACTTTGTTGAGGAAATCATTCGAGGCAATGCCAAGTTCCATTGGGCAAAGATGATTAGTGATAACTTGCACAATCAACTAATGGTCGTAAAGAAGACCTTTAAGTTTTGCATGACATCATATCTAGTCTAGCTTATTGTAGAGAAGTTCCCATACAAAGGAATCTTTCATGCAATAATAATGGGAACTAAGAGGGGAGAACTCAAAGTTTATGACTGCTATCCCCATCTATAGTATTGAAACTTCAAAAGAGAGTACAAAAGAGTAAATGATGCCTTCATTGGGCACATAATTAGAATCATGGTAGGAGACTTTGAAATAAGGGTATCACATAGTACAAAGGTGTTCATAAGAGGATTTGGGTATCTATTCATTTAGCTCCCAAACTTAACCTATATTAGAGCATAAGGGTTCTCCAAAAAACTCTATCAACTACCACGCTACCTAAATGACAAAATCATATTGCTGAAAATTTCTCGATAGCTTCAAACTTCCCATACTTTTTTGAGTGATAAGCACTAAGTTGGGATTCCATATCCCCTAACTTTTGGGCAAGGAGTGTACTCGTGCCCCACTGTCAAGTGTGCCAAATATTCAGAAAAGGATTTGGTTGGGTATCACCTAGACCTTCACATGGATAGAGGAAGGATTGAAGCTCATGGAAAATTGAAGAAATGGGTTGGGAAGCAATACATCCACTGACCTCACATTGAGGATTTTTAGGCCAATTGCAGCGATGACAAAGAAGTGAAAATGTTTCACTATATGGGAATAACAACCCAGTTTATGAAATCAATAAACCTGGTCTGAGTGCCTGATCAAATTGTTGAATATGATGATACTATAGATGATAGGTACCATGCTCTAGAAAATATTCCCTTTCCCACTATAGATTGGAATGAAGAAGAGGTCATTGACCCTAACATACTAACATGACCAATTGAGGACATAACAAGGTAGTGGGTAGATGTACAAATCGCTCAACTCAAAAAGAAAGGTGCAAAGTTCACTTGTGGTAATCTTGAAGATGAGCTTGAAAGTGAAACTGATAGTGGTGCAGCCACCGGTTCCTCTCACAATGCTCCCATGTCCCCACCATTCACAAGGTCCAAGAAAAGAAAGGAGGTTACTAAGAATAAGCCCAAGCACAAAGTGTATTATAGGAAGACAACTAAGGGGCAACCTTAAAAGAGAATGAAAAGAATAGAAAAATTTGTGCTTGATATTTCCACTATAAAGGAAGATCCCCAACATGAAGAGAAAGAAGAAATTGAGCAGTCACACTCACCACCTACCACTTCTACCGCCACTACCACTACTATTTTTGCCACTCCACTTCCCTCTTCTAAAGCTTTGCGCATCTCATCTCTGCCTACCATGGACATTTCAATCCACCTAACCTCCGCCTCATTCATTGCTCTAGTGATGCTACTTGACTCATCTTCTACTACATCCCCACTATAATCTTCTTTCCTCCCTCCTCCACTACCTACTTTCTCTACTCTATCACCCACAATATTAACAACTATAATGAAACCTCTTACTTTGTTGCATGCCTTCATGATGTATATGCAAAATGTGCTTGATGAACTCTCTAGGGTAATCCTTGACCACAAAGTCCAGACTCTAATGGTCCAAAATGTTGCTACCCCACCTCTTCCTTCACCACCTACTAAGCAACTAAAAATGGAGATAGATCAGTGTAGAGCGATGTAAAGAGACTACAAAAGAGATAGTAGATGAGCCCTAAGATTCTAATTGGGATGATTATTTTGAAGACCCAGAAGGAGGATTGAATATAATCTTGGATAAGGTGGCTTCTAATAAGGAGAGGTCACCAACGGGTATGTGCAGGATCATCATGGAAAAAATAGGCCCTTAAGTGGCAATTTTTTTTTGAAAAATCAGAGTTAGGCAACTTGATGTTAAAATTTGAATAAGTTATCTATATTATTTCAAAAAAAATGTAAAAATAGAATCTATAGAAAATTGAATGTAGTTTCTAAAGTACCATTTTTATTTAAAAAAAAAAACTATTGGGTGAAAATTTGAATTTTCAATGTAGTTGTACTTAAATTTCAAGGAAAAACTAAGAAGTAGTTATCTGTCTGACCACCCTAACCATAACAAAATGATAATATTTTAGATATAAGTAGAGGAATCATTTCCTGATGTGATGCATATTTCATATTCAAAAAATGTGATATTGTTTGAAAGCTATAAATGTTTTTCAATCAGCCTATCAATTAGGACTTTAGTCATAATTCAAATAGAAAATGAATAATAATAATTTATTAAATTCAAAGTAAAGCATAATTTATATTGCTGGAAAGTTCAGAATCTCCTTTAAAAACCCTTTTCATTTCATCAATTTTGGGTAAAAAATAGTTGTCAGCCACATACCCTACACATACCCATCATATTGCCACTTTTTGGACCATCATGATCCTACACATACCCCAACTTTAGAGGAGGATGTTGAGGCTCTCAATGAGAATTATGTCATATAAAAATTAGATCAAGAGCTAGATGAAGAGATACCCCAACAACACTAAGATACAAATGAAAAGGCTATTCCTAAAGAATACCAATCTAACGAGAAGATAGATACCAATCTTGACGTAGAGATACTAAACAAGCCTCCATGAGTTGGCCAAGGTGAGGGCCTGAGACAAGAAGTATTGACATAAGAAAAATATGTGCCTCTAGAAAAGAAGGAAGGGAAAGATAAAGAAGAAGAAAGGAGATTTGAGCTTGGGTAGAACATAGAAATTGAGCAAGAAGAAGATAATAAGAAAGGCACCAAGTCCCTAGAAGGGAGTATTGAGGATCCATTGGAAACAACAAAAGGGGTAAAATTAGAAGAAACTAATGCTGAGCAAAATGTGGAGTTCACCAACCTTGATGAAGGAAAAAGCCACATCTAAAAAGGAGCCAAGTGAAGAGGAGAAGAATGATGAAGAAGCTCCTAGTGGTGAATAGGAGTGGCCCTGAAAGGAAAACAAAGAGGAAGGTGATCATGAATCACCCAAGGGACAAATAGAGGTTCCTGACTGGCTAAAATAGTACTTGAAAAATAACTTGCTCATGTGGTTGTTGACCCAAAAGCAAGGCTCAAAGTGATAATAGCCAAGGTGCAGACAAGAAACAAAAAAGAGAAGCAAAAAGTCAAATCACACATCATGGTCAATGTTTCTAGTTGTGGGACACTGTAGGTTGCCACCCCAATAGCTAGTGGAGGTACAAGAATCATACATGGATAGAAATACCAAATATCAACAATCAACCTAGGCCTAGTGACCCCTGAGTATAATATTGTTGAATTGAATGGGTTAGTAGCCACCATCGTGCAATAGATGAAAAAGGATCAATCCACCAAGGAGGAGTTGAAGGTACAAGTGGTGGACCTTACCACTTACATCTAATAGTATATGTCCATGGAAGAAGAGGCTCCTACGACATTGTCCATTCCTAATCTCCTCTCCCAAGAGGAGCTAAATATAATGGAAAAGATGAAAAACTAGACCAAATCCACTATGGATTGGTTTAACCAAGTGATCTACAATGGTGACATGGGAATTTTCCATGCTACCCAAATGTTCAACAAGTTCCAAATTTTATAGAAGTGGAGAGGACATGATAAAAACATGAAATAGATTCTTCAAGCTATACATGATAATGTATCCTAAGATTGAGATCATACTAAAGCTTTCCCAAGCAATATGGGAGAAGGAGCTAGAACTACCAAAGGATGATCATTAGTTGGATGAAACGTGGAAAATGGTCCTAGATTATAGAAAGGAGATCCTAGAGAAGGCTTCGCATGAACTAGAGCTCGATCTTGAATGGGTTCCATAGCATTGAGGTGACAGTGATGAATATCTAAAGATGATAACCAACTATGAGATGCTTGCTCTAGAGTTAGATCCAAACAAGATCAATCCATTCTTTCATAAGAAGATGGAGTAGGGGGTTGTAGACATAGTGTTACCAAATTTCATGGATTTTGATACAAGGGCTTTCACTTAATTCAATAAAGTCATCAAGGAAACCCCAAAATGCACCAAACACTAGGAGCAAGTCACTAAGAGACTCAAGAATATATCCTTTCATATCCTTCAATCTAATCTCAAGGAATGAGACAAGCTTCAGGCTATGATTGGGAAGTTGTTGATTATGATACTATCCAAAAGAATGTTGAAAATTTAGCTATTGATGATGAGTATTTAATAATATAGCTATGAAATATGGAAGTAGCTAAAAGACAAAAAAACTACAATGTAAAGGTAGCTAAATAACAAAATAGGGAAAAGAAAAAAAGTCTATTTTTATATTGTCATATATTTGGGGATAGGTGAAACCCTAATGTAAAATGAATCCGAGCCACACAATTTGAATGAATCTTGTCCATTCATTTTTATTTTGGAAAACTATAAATAGGGGCATTCTCTCATTTTCAAAGAAAGAGATGAGTTGTTGTGTAAAGGCATGTTGCAAAAAATTAATGAGAAAAGCATTATTTTGACGGTTTCTTGTGTTTTCTTCTCCAAGTGTGCATGATTCATTCTCCATACATTATATTTTAACTTTGTTGTTCCAAGTTTTATGTTGCTATTATTTGTTACTATTTTTTGTGCTTTAATGGTGAAGAATGTGATGGTTTTGATGTCTTCTTAGCTCATATTTTTTGTTATTTATTGTTAATAAACTATTGTGTAAAGTTAGTCTAATCAACATTTACATTGTTGCAATTAAGTTCAACTATTATTCATGATTTAATGTTGAATGAATGGTTTGAAAATATGCATACCTTAGAAGATTGCACTAGTTTCATGAGACTATAGACTATCCTTGGCTAAGTGGAACTTAGTTTTAGGAAGTGTGTACATTGTAGCATCCTCCATTGTTACTATTCAACATTACTTGTAGGTCTAGGAAACTTCTAACCCCTTTTCCCTTCTGACCTTACTTTAAAATTAAATTCAAGAAAAAGTGCCAAGATCATTGTAAAGACAAATATGATGGAAAATATGGAGTTTTAGATTGTTTTCCTAAACTTGCAGTAGCTATCCTTTATTCCTAGAATTTACAAAAGTCCTTTTGTAGATCTAATTCTATCCATGCTTAGTGAATCACAAATGTGTTTTGTGATTACCAAAAAATCACATCAACCAATTGAATTATTCCAAGCTTAGTCATGACTTGACACCTAAGAGATGTTGGGGTGGTTTCTTAAACTCAATTGTAGAAACTACCTTTCAAGAGAGGTAGCATACTTGTGTGTTGCTAATGTTGAGGATCTACAAAAACAACCATTAACAAAACTGACATTAGGAGGGAAAAGCTAAGCTGGATCTAACTATTTCTTTCTCCCCTAAAAGCTCTCATAGACTACTAAGATCCACACAAAATAAGGGATAATTTCAACAACTGAAAACCCCTACTAAGGTTAAGAGATTTAAGAGAGGGGAAGCATCAGCTTCAACTCCACTCACTTGACCACCATCCCCTTCATCTCCTTCTGTCCATCCATCTCCTTCCTCCCCTTTTCTCCCAATAGCAGTTCCATAATTCCATTCACTCCAAGAAACATTTTCACCCTTCACTTTTAAAATCCAAGGTGTTGCCTTCACCCCTACACTTCACTTCCAATGTGCTACACCAAATATAGTCCACTTTGACCCCAAGTCACTATAGCACAAAAATTGCAACCTCCACTTCCCACAATGGCTTGGATAGGAAATAACCCATCCCCATTATCGTTAAATGACTACCATGAATTGTCAAAGAATCTAGAAGCTTTCTACAACAAGTTCCATCCATGTGATCCACAAAGGAAAACAAAAGAACACATCAAGATTTTCCAAATAGCCTTGAAGGATATGTAGATTGAACATGAATATGTGGCTTGTAGGCTCTTCCCTTATTCATTGGGGCATGAGGATTTTTATTGGTACATCCATCTACCAACTAGATCTATTACTTCTTGGGATCAAATGAAGAACACCTTTTTACAAAAGTTCAAACTTCCTATCATCCCTACAAAGTTATATTAGCAATTCATGTCCATCAGGAAAAAGTCAATGAACCCATTATCTTAGTCAACAACTGATTCCATAGAGCTTTCATGAAGTTGCAACCACTTTATGTGGTTGATGATTCCTCTGCTAGGCTGGTCTATTACATCTCCTTGGATAATCTTGCATCCACTTTGGTAAAAAGGATGCACCCTCTGCCTACCAGGTTGGTAGATGTATATGCAAAGGTAGACACAAAGCACATACTTGGGTTACAACATTGCAAGTCCACTTCCCTCCTTGGGGCCAGCCACTAACCCAATGCAAATTCAAGGGCTCACTCATGCCTTGACCCACCAACTGCCAACCAAGTTCCTCAATTCCCAATAGGGCCACATCTGAGGTAGTTGTTGAATCAAGCGCCTTTAGTTCCTCATTCCTTGCAACATCTACAATAATAGGCTTACTCCCAATAGCCCCAAGTGCCTACATACTTGTAGAATTAAGAATTATCCTCTACCCAACAAAACCAAGCTATGATACAACTAGTATTCCTCCAGAATTCAATGCCACAAAAGAACCTTGCAAAGAAGTATCAGATCGATGAATTGACCAACTTAGTAAAGAAGCTATCTATAAAGATGACACATCTGAGGAATCAAAAAAACTAGGTTCAATCATCCCAAAGAAGTATCCAAGCCAATCCCAATACAGAAAATCATGATGTAGGTGCATCTTCTAGACAAAATAACAAGAGAGGTTAGAATTCAGGCTAGAACTTCAAAAGAAGACCTTCATAGAGGAAAAATGAAACTTGGAACACTAGGCTAAACAATGGAGGCATTCCTACACCTCATGGTCAATGAAGCATTATCAAAAAGTTGATGAGTGGATTCTATTTGGTTGAGGTAGGCCTTGTTTGGATGGTGCCAAATCCACAAGACCAATAGGAATTTTGAGTTATATTTCCTAGAGTTCCAAACTGCCATAGAAATTTTCCAAGTGGAAGTAAAAAAATGTTGTTGATGGCTCAAGCTACAGAGACCTAGTTCCCTCTGAGCCATACTATTCCTCAGTGTTAGTGGTCAATCAAGCTCCTTTCCCACAAAGAGAAAGTAACTCACTCGAGAAGGAGGCTGCTACCATGGACGAAGAAGAGGAAGAGTTAAGTAATGATAGCTTCCTATCTCAACTCTTTGATTTAGTAGATAATGATCCCATAGATGAGGAAGAACCATGTGAGGATGAATTCCACATGTTCCACCAAAGAGAAACACCCTACAACTTGAGAAATAGGCAGGCTGGGGGTCCTTTTATGAGTTCTACCCCTCCCAACAACTTCAATACCCTATTGGATCCCAATTCCAACAACAATCCAAGATATCCTTACATGCCTACCTAGTACTTCAACAAAAATAGGTTCCCAATCAAACTCAACATTAGCCCACTAGTTCCTCCCAAAGAAAATTTTATGAAGTAGAAGTTGAACTAATGGAAAAATACGTGGTGGATGAACTAAAGAAAATCAAGGTGAGTTTGTCAACCTTTGAATTGTTAAGGGTACCTGTTGTTAGAAGTTCTTTCTTCGGGTCACTAAATGGAACCTCCACATAAAAACCAACCCAAGAGGTACCTACAAAGAAAGTTATATTTGACACTTCAAATAGTGAACAAATAATTATGGAAATCTTGGGAAAGAAACTTGATCAGTCCCTTAATCAAAAAGTAAGCAAGAAACCAACTAAAGAGTAGAACCAAGTGCAAGCTAAGGATAACAATAATGATAAAGACAAATCTTAGGTGGCCTATTTTGATGTATCAGTAGGGTTGTTCTAGGGGAAATTGGAGACCCATCCTTTCCTGACAACCATTAGAATATTTGGCAAGAATCTACACAAATGTTTGCTTTATTTGGGAGCCTCAACCAATGTCATGCCATTGGCAGTATGAAAATTTGGGAATAACTTTTTCCCTCATAATGGAAGGTAACTCATCTAGATAAGAGAGAGGTAAAGATATTGTGGAAACTGAACTAAATTCCCATGCAGATTGTAGTGGACCCAACAGTCTAACAAGTTATAGATATTTAATTCACCTACATCTCAGACACCTATGACATCATATTGGGAAGGAATCTCACCAGAGCCTTAAATGGCTATGCTACATTAAACTATTCACACTTGTGACTACCCTAGAAGGGACTGCCTAATCAAATCTGCATCAATCAAGAGCCCATGATGAAGTTCATGATTATTGAGTATAAAAATACTAGTGAGGTGTTGTTTACAAAAATGGAACTGGGAAATTACTATCCTATTGCTTATGAGGATAACAAGGAAAGTGTGGACGAAGTCCTCATGTTGTGATGCTCCCATTAGCTTGACTTCCCTCCCAAGTAGCACAAAATTTTTGTTCAATTCCAACAATGAAGAAATCTAGGATTATGGTCACCTTAGATTGTTGGAAGGCTTCCAATAGTTTATGTAGAAATGTGTGCAAGACCAGCTCAAACTAGGAACCCAAATGGATTTCAAAGAGTTGTTGCTACCAAGATAGTACAAATTTTATGATGTAGCCTATTCTAAATTTGAATGTTGCCTATTCCAGAGTATAGTGGAACATATCAAGAAGCAAAATGCCTCAAAAGGGAGTCCTCAAGAAGAGAAAAAAGATCAATGCCAAGTTGAATATACATGACCAAATAAGGATATAGAAATAGAGGCACAACCAAAAGGGGAAGCATGCTCAATCATATCCAAATTCAAAATCTCTTATAAGTTCTGGACACTACAATTGGATGGGTCCAAATCCAAATAGGGAGTGGGAGCAGGATTCAAACTCATAATCTATATGGGTAAGACTTACATTGCTTCCGATAGACTTCAATTTTATTGCACCAATAATGTAGTAGACTATGAAGCATTAGTTCATGGGATTTTAATGGAATTTAGAAAGAAAGTTAAAATTTGCAATTATTTGGTGATTCCAAGCTAGTTGCAAAACAAGTTAGGAAACTATACTCCTACCATGATATAAGGTTATCAAAATACTCACATAGGGTATGGGATCTTATAGAAGGCCTAGATTCATTCAATATTTAGCTAATACCATGTAGTAAGAACTAGGATATAAATGCTCTAGCCCAAGAAACTAGTACCATGCAACCTCTATCATTAATCAGCTTAAAGAAGTTCACCATAGAGCTTACTTCTACCCCTCAATGCCTAACAACATAACCAACTTCAAAATTTTTAATGATGACAAGCATATCCTTGACTTCATCACCAGTTTTGATGTATTTCTAACCCAAATCATTGATGAAATGGAACCTAAGGAAGTTGAGATTGATATAGAGGGAGTGATCAATTTGGAGAGCAACACAATACCATGACGTGTGGTTCAACTAGAGACAATATTTGATCTAGATCAAATAAGGGACTAAGATCAATAGACTAAGAAAGAGTCAATAGACAATCAATGTGACACTCACAACATGGGTATGGTTGAAGAAGTTAAAAAAAATTAATAGGAAAAGTGTGCACACTAGAAGAAAGAAAAGGAACTTTTGATACCCTACATACTTTTCATGATGTAATTTCTTGGGGATATGAAGACCTAAAAACATATGATACGTCAATTATGACTCATACCATTCCCCTTAAGCCAAATGCATGACCCTTCTGACAGTGTCAAAACCCAATAAATGCACTATTGGAACCTATTATCTTCAAGTACAAAATTTGGTGTTCATTTGAATCATCTTTCCTGTCAGACACTCAACATGGGTGGAAAATTTGGTTTCAATCAGAAAGAAGAATAGAGAAATCATATTGTTTATGGAATTCTGAAACCTAAATAGAGCTTTTAAGAAGGATAATTATCTGGTGCTCTCTTTGGATGAGGTGTTACAAATTGTAAATGGCTCACAAATGATGTCATTTCTAGATGGCTACTTTGGATACAACCAAGTCATGGTGCATTATGAAGATAGGCACAAAACGATATTTACCACCAAATGGGGAATGTTTGCATATAGAAGGATGTTGTTTGGAGTGATCAACGTAGGTGCAACATTTCAATGTGACACGAACATAGCCTTTAAGGATCTCATTGGCAAGTACATCAATATATACATAGATGATCTCACTATGTTTTATAAGAAAAGAGGAGACCACATCTCTGACTTGAGCAAAGTATTCCATAAGTGTAGGGAGTTTGGCATCTCACTCAATCTGAAGAAATGCATTTTTTGGAGTGACCAAAGGAAAGTAGCTAGGACACATGATTTGTGATAAAGAAATCTCCATAGACCTAAAATGTATACAAGATATATTGAAATTTTAGCCTCTGGGTAGAAAAAAGGAACTGAAGTCCTTCTTTGAGAAAATTAACTTTGTCAGGAAGTTCATCACGTGGTTCACTGAAATAGTAAAGCCCTTGAAAATGATGCTCAAGGAGGATGCCAAGGTAGAATGGACACCAAAAGCCAAGCAAGATTTTGAAGAAATTAAGAGATAATTGTAAATTCCCCAGTGTTGGTCAGCTCAGATTATCTAAATCCATTCTACATCTACTCTTTTGATTTAAATCACCTATGCGCCAATATGTTAACGTAGAAAGATGATGAAGGGAATGAGGACCCCATTTATTTTATGAGTGATCTGTTAAAGGATGCAAAATTACATTACCACAACATTGAAATATAGGCATATACCCTGGTTAGAGGAGTCAATAAATTTAGACATTGCATTCTATGGAACAAAGTGTTCGTGATTGTCCCGGATCTAGACGTCAAGACCCTATTAATGCAAAATGAGTTGGAGGAAAGAAGAAAAAAATGGGTCATGTTGCTGCAAGAATATGACATGGAGATTCAACCCATGAAGTTGGTTTGAAGACAAGACCTCACTCACACAATGGTAGAAATTTATCTGAAGCTTGTAGTGCAACAATATCACTTAGAGGACATTTCGCTAGGTAAATGGTATAATGACATTTTTTATTATGTGTTGAAAAAAAAGTGTCCATCACAATTGAAGGGAGTCCAGAAATGGGCTTTGAGACTAAAGAGTAGCAGCTACATGTAGCAAGGATCCATATTATACAAGAGAAATCATGAAGGCATATATCTCAGGTGCTTGGGAAAGGAGGAAGTAGCTAAAGTGTTGAGGAAATTTCATGACATGTTTGGTAGTAGTCATGGATCTAGCCCCTCAACTGCTCATCAGATTCTATGATTTGGATACTATCAGTCAACATTATTTAAATATGCACACAACCACATCAGATTTTGTCACATTTGTCAGACCATCACCACCAAGGAGATGAATGTTATCATCCTTCTTTAGCCAGTTGTGGAGGTAAGGCCTTTTTTCTCAATAGGGACTCAACTTCATTAGTCCAGTAAGCCCACCATCCTCTACAGGCCATAGTTGCATTCTAAGTACTTTTGATTTTTGTAATAGATGGACTAAGGCAATTGGATTTAGATAATGTACAACTTAAGTAGTCACTAATTTTCTATAAATTTTTACTTTAAATCATTTTGGTTGTCCATTTGCTTTGGTTTGTGAAAATGGGTCCACATTTTCTTCCCTTAAGTTTTCTTGTTGGGCCTTTTATTACAGGATTGTGATTAGGGTCTCATCTAACTATTATCCCCAAGCAAATGGTCTAGCCCAATCTACAAATAAAAACCTATTGACCATCATCTGAAAGTTTCTTGATAAAAACCTAAAGGACTGGCACACCCACCTTCATTTCTCCTTATGGGTAGATCACACTCGTAATAAGTAAGCACTAGGAAATTCACCCTTTCACCTCATTTATGGCCTAGAACTTGTTTTCCCTGTCAACATCAATATTCCTACACTCTAATTTATCAACACATACTATGACAAGGGAGAATCCCATGAAGCCTGCTTGGTTGAACTACTTCATTTAAAGGAAGTCTATGATCAAGCAATAGAAATTTTTTCCAAACATTATGGCATAGTAAAGAGATGGTTTGATCATAGATCGAAAGTAAATTCCTTGAGGATTATAGATTTAGTCCTATTTTGGGACAACAACCATGAAAAGAAAGGGTGACATGACAAATTTGATAAGCTTTGGCATGGCCACTTTCAGATTTTTGAGATTTTGGGAGATAATGCCTTTCGCCTCAAAATTTTAACTAGAGAGGATGTCCCATTGCCTATCAATGGGTAGTACCTCAAGCATTATTTCCTTACTTGAGTTATCCAAGCTTATCAATTTGTATATAGGTGTATATAATTAGAGTAGGGTCTTTTCTATGTCTTGTTTTTTTTCTTTTGCTTCACTTTCGCTCACTTTCTTGGCTTTTGTGTTATTGTGGGTGTCTTTCTATCTTGATATAGTGATTTTTCTTGGCCTTGTCGAATGGCTCACTTTGTTACACACTCCATTATTCCTTGGATAAGTTTTTATCAATTACTATGAGTTTTTTTCCACCTTCGTGAAGTGGGATTCCTTACTTGAACTATAACTTGACTTAGGGCCAAACCCTTGTTTGAATCCTTTCACACTGATCTCATATTAAATGTGATATACACTTAAAATATTTTTGATGAGATGTGTGATAGCCTTCATGAAGCTTTAGCAAGTGAAATTTTTTAAGTCTACTCTAGTGAACACTATGATTTCCAAACCCACCACGAGCTTCAATTCTCATGTAGCTGAGTAGAAGAATTATCAAAGGAAAATATCAAAAGAGAAGAAAAGAAAGAAAAGGAAAAAATTGAAATTAGGAAATTCTGTGGGTGTGTGAGCAATTCTATTGGGGTTGTAGATGCTTGACTGGAAATAGAGCAATATTTGTGGGGTCACAATGATAACTTCATTGGGGCTATGGATTCCTGACTATCAGTGAAGAAATTTCTAGGTTACTTTTGGGGTTAGAAAACTTACATAGCTTGCCTCAGCTGATTGACTAATGCCTGCTATTATCTTTGAAGGAAGGAAATGAACTCATTGCACACACTTCTGAGATGTTTATGTGATTTGATTCAGCCAAGGATTCCATCCTCTTTTAAGTTTCTAGTTAACTTGAGGAAACTAGTTTCTGGTCTATGAAACTAGTTTCTAGTCTACGAAACTAGAGATTTTGGGTTCTAGATGAATCCTTACCCTTGGAATTCTCAAGAGTGTTCTCCCAGCGGAGTCACCATTTATTTTTCCTATTGCATCCACACCCCATTTGGACTGAGGACCCCCTATTTTCTTTTCACCTTCACTAACTCATTTTTTCCTTTGCCTCATTTTTTGTGCCCCTATTCTGAGCTTAAAATGGTCATATGCAATAAATTCATCAAATTCCCTTTGACCAAATTCATCTACCAAAAATTTTCTAAGTCATTTTCCTTTGTGGGTTGAGGTTTGTGAGTTTCCCTTGGCCTTTTAGTGCTATTTCCATCTGGCCTTGTGGGCTCATGTTTGTGGGTCTGCTCATGCAAAATGTTGTTATCACTCTACCACTAGCAAGTGGCTAGCCTCAATCATCTTCTTGCATGGTGGAACTCACAACCACCTTCACCACTCGCATCTTGACCAACGTCTAACCTAACTTGGGTCTATGCAAACCCACCAACTAACCTTCCACCATACCTACAATTTAATGCATGCATTAATGTCCAATATTTCTATAAATAGGAGTGCCAAGCCTCTCATTTTCACCCCTACAATTTGAAAATTCAAAGGAGAAGACAAATTCATCACCTACGCAAAGCTTCAATTGGATTTGAGCTAGGTTTTCTTTAGATTGTTGTGTGAATTCTAGGTAAGCTTATATTCAAACCCTTTGATAAGCATTTATTTGCAAGTTAGGGTTAGTTAATTTTAAAAATATTTAAGGTTTAAGCCCTAGTTCACCCTAGTGATTGTGCCAAACCTCTGCAATCTTCGGTCTCATCCCATTTAACTCACCCAGTATTCAAATCCCTTAGTATTGGCCCCAAAATCATGAAACTACACTTATGTAGAACCCCACTATACCTTAGTCATTGGTCATGTGGTTGATGCTTCCATGCATCCTGCCTAGTTGCCCCAACCATCTTTATTAGTACTTAAAAGTCTCATTGAAAAAACTAAGTCCATAGTCCCATGTAGGAATTCTTGTGCAGGATTGTGCCTGTGGGTGCCTCTTGACTCATTTTCATTCTATAAGTGACCAAACCCTAACATCATCCCGCATCGCAAGCCCTGCCTCCATTATTGCTACTAAAAACCAAGCCCAACACCCATCAAAATTGGCTAACTCTAGAAAACATCTTCCAGGTCCTTGTGTATGGTTCACTATCATCTAACTACCATTATTTTATAGTGGAGTTGACATAGTATCCCATAGTGTGGACTGCACAATCTTAGTCTCCTTCCCAACTTCACATATTTTAGTGAAATACCAAATATAAAGCAAAGTGCGAGAAAATCTATGTGGGAAAACATCGTCAGAGGTCTATCCACCAATTGCCACTATCTTACAGCTGAGTCCTTGCATCCTCCCACACTATGGATTCTATGGGATGGTTTTCCCTCTACTGAGTTCTAAGGCTTCCTATGCAAAACTTAATTATATAAGGTACCTATGGGACTGTCTATGAAAACCATCATTTGTGGATCAATGTCTCCTCATGGTTGTCCCTTAATGGTAAGAATTTAATAATGTCCCAGCAGTGTGCTTTTGTATTCTCGAGATCAATCAAATTTCATGGTAATTATCAACATCCAAGGCATCCACAGGTGCTATCATGTAGAATTCCACATGTGGGTCACCATCTCCTAAACACCACTACTTAATGGTTGAACTCCAATGCCTTTTCTCCCCATACTACCTACATCCTCTAGAGTCCTCACAAGAGTATCAAAGCCTAATGTAATGATTCCAAATACATTGTGGCCTATTTCTCTACATTCCTAATAATTCTACCAGTGATTTTCCCCCAAAACATCTAATTCAAAGATTTGTGTGTGGGTGGTTGTTTGCAAGATGCCATGAACCTAGCACCATCCTACTCCTAGCTTCTATGAACAACTTCCACCTGCGGAAAACCTACACCCCTAAGCCCACATTTTTCTAAATGATCCAAATGAGCTCTGAAAGGTGAACAATGATGAATTTTATGATATTTTGTAGACAAATTAATGCATCTAACCTTGGATTTGTAGGATTTATCTAATGATTTCCTTGTTATATGTGGAAAATCTTACTACACTCTATGTGTGTAGGATTTATGAAACTTTCTTAGGGATTATCAGGGAAGCATGTGAAGAAGGATGACAAGGGAAAGAAGTCGGTGAAAATGCCAAGAGGAAAGGAATAAAAAGAACAAATGAAGTACTAATTTCACGGAGTCAAGTGCACATCCGAGCTTGCTTCCACCTAGGATAGTATCTCAGATATATACTTTAGACACGTAGATATTGATGAGTTCAAGCAGATAGTTGATATATGGGAAAATGGATACCTAAAGATATCACTCTTTCTCCCACTCAATCATTAACTAATATCCTGGGAGTCCTAATTGGATTGACTAACAACCTAAAAGATGATTCAATTTCTCAATTATGAAGGGCCTAGGAATGGGTTCTTAAGTTTTAAGGGGTTCATCACCATGCAAATACTTGGAAAAGGAAATTTTGGAAAACACAGTGTGATATGAAAAAAGAACTAAAACTAGAAATGTAAGCTAAATGAAAGATACAAAGGATGAAATTATGCAAGAGGGAGATAGTATGTGTGCACTTGGGAAATTTGGAGATGCTATGAGGATTTTGGAAAGGTAAAGAAGCTAACAAAATATGTTGTGAAGGACTAAGATGCCCTTAATGGCATATTAGTCCCACTACTAGTTTTTAGGGAAAATACAGAGTCTTTGGATCTCAAAACCGGATTTCAGAAAATATCTAAAAAATGGGCTTGGGAGGACTAAGATGCCCAAAGTCTATAATTGTTTCCCTTTTGATCTCAGGTTCTAAAACTTCCAAATATGGACTATAGGTGAAATTTCGTAAACATGATGACATTGTAATGCAACTTTTCAAATTTTGCAGCTTTGCACTCTAAGTGATCTTCAAGACTTAAACCTAGATCTATAATCACAAATATACAAGATGGAAAAACTTGTTGTTTGTTAGTGAATGGGGGTTTGACTTGGTCAAACCCATTGTTGGTAATTAAAAATTGAAATGAATTAGAAATAATGAAGGAAATGGTGAAATAAAAAGATGCAATGCTACAAATCACCAAACCCTTATGAAGTTTGCAAACTTGTGTGCAATGGCTGAAATTGATATGGATCTTGAATTCTTGAAAGATAGGAATTGAATCAATTACTTTGCTTGAATCAAAACCCTACATCACAAATGTTAGACCAACAACACACATGATGCAAGAAAACTCTTTGATATGATGCTTGAATCTTAAAATGGCTCCAAATGCTTGATAATTCTACTCTTCAATGCTCTTGTAAACTCAATTTAATATTATGAATTCTCTTAGAAAAGACTTGGGTTGAAATAAATTAATGAACCTTGTATTGATACTTATCTATGCTTAATATCCCGAAACTATATCACACCAATATGACATGAATTCATTAAATAAAGGAGACTAAATCTCACTATAATTTGAAATTAAATCTTGAAAATGACTCAACGTGAACTAAGACACCCTAGGTGGAATCTTAGTCCCAAGTCCTAAAAACTTGGAGCACAGACACCAAAATGGGGCCCAATCTAGATATTCCAAAATCAGGGTCCCGAGAGCCTTGGAGGACAAAGACATCCTTGATGGTGTTTTAGTCTTAACACAAAAAATAGGGATACCCTAATGTAGTCATTAAATTATCATTTATGCATTGGAGAATGTCATGATTAAGCAGAAAAAGATGTCATTTATAGGGCTTTTGGACACAAAATAGGACAAATTAAGCCATAATGAAGCATAAATAAAGCAAGGAGGGCCTGAACAAGTGTGAAAATGCAAGGGTATGCATTTTACTACAATAAATTTAGCTCCCACTTTAGTGAGAGGATGAACTTTCTTTAAACTCACACTAAAGTATCCAACCATGCAATCAAGAGGGGTTTAAATGTACAAATGTTAGCAAGATAGGATGACAATAACCAAGAGGGTGGCCAAGCCCCCAAGATCAAGATCCTATGGAGAAACTAGTATAATCATAAAGGAACACACTTGCAGATGATATATGAAGCAATAAGCAAATTGCAAACATATACCATAAAAGAAAAGAAAAATACAAAATAAAAGGAAAAAAATCAACGGATCAAGCTTTGACTGTTCATCCAATGTAGTGGACTGGGTCTAAGTTTTTTGTCCAAAAATAAGTCTACAAATGGAATGCGCTATCCACTATGCAAACAAAACACACACTCATGAGGGATAGTGGGAGCAATTTTTCCACTAGGTGAGCCCTAAGGAACCATATTAAATTCATACCTCCATGAATTTAATAACGCACAAAAATGTAGATTCACATGGGCTAGTGAAGCTAGTTGTTCACTAGTTGAGCCCTAGGGGACCATATCGAAGCCATACCTCCATGACTATAATAAGGCACAAAAATGCAACAAGAAAGAGGGATGCTCAAAGGGATTTTTCTTAGTTCAAATGAGGTCTTACTCTTAGGGGACATCATCCCTAATGTCTCCAAGAGAGGACATATTCAAGAATAAAAGATTCCCCACTTAAGCAATGCAGTGCATTGCATCACCTCTAAGGGGAATGCAATATGCTATGATAGGTCACACTCTTGATGGAAATTACTCCCAAAATCACCACAAAGAGCAAAAACATGTTGCATGAAATAAGAAGACTGCATCAAAGAACATGAAAGGGAAAAAACATGCAAGTGAAATCATGCTAAAATAATGCTAAGGTATTCCCCCACTTTAAAGAAATTTCTAACACCATGTTGTGAGCAATTACTTTAAAGTAACAAATGAAAATGCAATAAAGAAGAAGACATGAGAGACAACTTGGAAAGCCCTATGCCAAGTCATATGTGTCGAAGTGAAGTTGCATCATGCGAGAGAAAATGAAAAGGAAGGGGTTTCCCCCAAAATGAAAACACTAAACACATAAGGGATATATGGATTTGGGGTCAGTATGTTCTTTGCTACAATGTTTTTAGAGAGCTCAGAACTGTCATCATTCCCCAAAGACCTAGAACTAGAATAATCACACAAAGAGAACAAAAGCAAAGAAAAATAAAGAGCCTTGTGGGTCAACATGGAAGAGACATAGGGTGTCTCAATGCCTTGCATCGTCCCCAAAAGGAAAACACAAGACAAATGAAAACAAAAATGAAAGGAAAAGAAAATATAATGAAAAATATTTTGGGTCAACATTAAGGAGACATGAATGTCTCAATGCCCTATGTCATCCCCAAAAGGAAAACAAAAGAAACAAAAATGAAAGGCAATGAAAAAAGATCAATCAAAAGGAAAGAATATATGACATGTAGAAGAATGAAGGTACAAATAGAGGAATGCACATAGAGAGAGAAAAATAAAATAGAACATAATGGGGGATCACATTACACACATGCAAGGAAAGAAATAAAATGCAAAGGAAAGTAGGAGAAAAAGAAAAGATAAAAGAATAGAAGAGAATATGTGAGTCAACAATCCAACAGGTCATCTGCATCCCATTCTTGTTTAGTATATGCATAATACATACCACTTGCGAGAGGGACACCATCAAGTGTTTTACTAGGAGAATCACCTGGTTCAACACAAGGTGAATCACTAGATTTAGGAGGATTTCCATGGTTGTTATTGTTTAAGCTCATAGAGGAGGAAAATAAGAAATTCAACTCATTATGCACTTCATCATTAGTTTTAGTTGTTTCCTCATTGTCATCCAAGTTAACCACAATAGGAAGATGAATGATAATATCCATAGAAGTTGCTTGGTCCTTATTGTGGTAGAGATATAGCTTTTATTTTTTTCTGTTAAAAGAGGAGGTTCATCGTTTATTATTTCTATCAAACTCGGATTGTATTTTCAATGTTACTATCATTATTCATCTTTTTTATTAATAAAACGATGTCTATGCCTATGCCCTATAGCATTATGGTTTCTTTTATTATGATTTTCAAGTTGCATTTGTGTAAGAGTCTATTTGTCAACTATAGGTTCTTTTTCTTCATGTGAACAAAGAGTGGAAGAAACCATGGAAGTTTGTTCAACCACTTTCTCTTTGGCTTTATAAATTTTATTAGGAGGCAGATTAGGACTTTTTTGGTTTTCTCTAGGTCTCTTGTAGAAAATAGGTAAGGGATTGTTCATGGATGTGTCTTGGTTTGTTGGAAGAGTATTATACTTAGCATTGTTTTCTTTAGGTGGAAGAGGTTCAAGCATGGGTGGAGGTTCGATCATGGGTGGAGGAAATTTTTCAAGAGATATTTGGGCTATGCATTTTTCTTTGAATTTTTGATAGGATAAGAAAGGGAAGTCTTCACAGGGTCTTATAGGTTGCATAGGTTTAGACAAAAAATAATCTAAGGAGAAATTTCTATGGGAAGACAAAGGTCTAAAGCCACTATGTTTCACTATGAATATTTCATTGCTAACTAGAAACTTTAAGCACTTATGGACAATAGATGGGACAAAATTCATGGAGATAAGCTATTTTTAGCCAAACTTTTCCCAAAATTGGTCCAAAATATATATAATAGAGAATGATACATTTGACTTCTTTGGTCCTACTTGTAAAGCGAGCGTGATGGAGCCCATCATAGCATAAGAAAAACCATCATGTGTTTTAATCCATGATTTTAGTTTATCATACCTATATTGAGTAAGTTCATGCACATATAAAAGTTCTTCTATGATCACATTCTCTCCATAGATAGGATCAATTAAAATCCCAATAGTAGGCTTATTATTGATTCTACTAGCTATGTAAAGAGGACCATCAAGTTCACGTTTGATTATTTCTTCTACAGAGAAAGTAATTTCAATGGTTTGTTGTTTGCGTGGCTTGATGTCAACCACTCATGTCATTGTATCAATAGGACTTTGTTCATTAGTATCCTTAGGACTTTGTTCATCATCATCCATAGTACTTTGTTCATGATTGATCAAATTCTCATCATTCATGTCAACATTCATCACACCAGGATTAGTTTTAATAGTTTTAACAAATGAAATACTATGGACGTTGGGCATGGGATTGGTAAAAAATTCCAAGTTTTGGTTGGGAGGAGCCATAGACTTATTACCTTTGTCAATTAAACCTATAATTTATATATGAATGGAATCAATGAGGCCTTGCACAAGATGTTTAAGATGCTTGCAATGTTTTGTATCATGCCCCTTTTGTTGGTGATAAGAACAATAGGAATTATGTCTAAAGTTTGGAGGGAATGGCTTCCTAGGGTCAAGAGGTTGAATGGGAGGTAAGGTAAGAATTTTTTTGTTGAAGAGTTGGCTCATAATGTTGTGAAGTGTGTTGGATAAGGGAGTAAATTATCTTTGCGAATCCCCAAAGATATAAGGATTACTCTTATGTATAGTAACTACTTGAGTATCAACTGGTTGGGTAGGTTGAGAGGTAGAATTTAGTTGAAGTAAAATTTATTTTTTTCTTTTGAAATGTTGGCAAGTGTTTTGGTTTGAGGCTTTGGTCTTTTCAAGATGTGTAGGGGTCGTTTTTGGTTAACTATTGGTTAAGGAATTATGATAGACTTGAAGGGTAGTGCATAAATGCATGAAAGAGGGGAATTTCATCATGGTGAGATTATCCCTTATCTTCCTTTGTAATTTCTTTCACAACATCTTTTGAAGGTGGGAATAAAGAATTTTCAAACTGATTTGGGAATAAAGAAATTGGTAGTATGAAATAAACTCAGTGAATTTTTCACCCTCATTTTGCTTGCATCACATCAAATCAACTAATGTCATTTCAAGGACCATGTGTACTTATAAATGGTTAATAAAGGCCTCAAAAATTTCATTGAATAAATAAATTGAGATATTGGGTAATGCAGAAAACCAATCCAAGGCAATGTCTTTCAAGGATCGAGGAAAAATTTTAGCGAAAAGTTTACCTTCAAGGATAAATTCATTACACAAAGCAATAAAGGAATTAACATGATTAGTAGGATCTCCGTTTCCTCCATATATCTCAAATCTAGGGATCTCTATACCTTGTGGCACTAGAGTTCTCAATATCTCTAAGGATAATGGATTGTTCTTGACATAATATGACGATAGACCATTTTGATTTTGGTATATGGTGAAAAATTGATGTTGAAAGGATGAAAGGATTTGTAAGAGGTGTTTAATGATAGGGTCATTTCTTGTAGTATGTGATGGAGATGAATATGGTGGTGGTATGTATGTGTTGGAAGGACTAATGAATGGATTTCTTACAAGAGGAGATATAAGATTAGATGTCACATAGGTATAAGGAGCACTAGTGGAAATGTTTGAGGTAGGAAGGATACTACTAGTTGCTTCGATTGTTGTGGTCATTTGAGGATTGGTATAGGTGGGAATTGAGGTTATGGTTGAAAAGGGAGGAGATTGATTTCCTCCTTGGCTTTGCACATTGTTTGAATCTTGAGCACCATTAGTGGTAGAAGGAAGATGTGTTCCAAAGATTTGAGCTATGCTACACACAAATTCTATGTTCTCATAACTTTCCATCATGTGGTGAAGGTTCTTTATGGAAGGTATAATAGTGTTTGAAATGTTTTTAGTACTTACGCTATCTTGTAAATGAGCTAATTCTTCATACCTAGTGAAATAGTGCCAACACTAGAAGTAAGAGAGCTTGATAACCCAATATCCACAACGAGTTCTTATCATAGGATGCCATAAGTCTTACACTTCATCTAACCATAGTATTAGCAGTAGGACACCAATTATTATAGCTCATACAAGGGATAAACCATAGAAAGTGCAATGAACACAATATATTATGCTTGCAATTACACTTGAAATGAAATAAATTAGAATAATAGAAAATATGGGAACTAAAACAAAAAAATAAAGGTAGCCAACAAAAACAAAGAAAAAAAAATTCAGATCTTGAAAACTGGAGAATTAAAGTCAATAGGGACTAAGATCCCAGGGAGGGTGTCTTGGTCCTCCTAGTGAGATTCTTAAGTTCTAGAGGCTAAAACAGACAACAAAGAATAGAGAGATATTTTTGAAGCAAAAATACTAAGAGGGACTAAGATGCTAGGAAGGGTGTTTTAGTCTTAGTAGAGGTTTTTTGTAGAAAAATACTGAATTTTGGAATGTTAACAATGTTTATAGATTGCATATGTAAGATATTGATACTTAAAAATAGAAAAATGTGCAAATGAGTGCAAGAAAAAGTAGCTAGAAACAATCAATTGAATGCAATATGGAATGGAATTTTTTCACTTTTGAATGCAATAAGAATGCAATGAAGATGAAGAAAAACGCACAATTTTCAATTTTTGAATGATGCAATAAAGTAAATATGAAACATAAATGCACATTTACTTATGCAAATATAGGAAACCCTAAATGCAATTTCACTAATGCAAAATGTAAGAAATTACAAATTAATGCTTAAAAGAGTCAGGTTCACCAAAATGATGTATGGGAAAATGGATACCTAAAGATATCACTCTTTCTCCCACTCAATCATTCACTAATTTCCTAACAACCACACAAGGTGAGTCAATTTATCAATTAGGAAGGACCTATGAAGGGGTTCTTTAAGTTCTAAGGGATTCACCACCAAGCGAATGCTTGGAAAAGGAAATTTTGGAAAACATAGTGTGATATGCAAAATGACCTAAAACTAGAAATGTAAGCTAAATGAAAGATGCAAATGTTGAAATTATGCAATAGGGAGATAGTATGTGTGCACTTTTGAAATATGGAGATTCTGTGAGGATTCTAGAAATGCGAAGAAGTTGCAAAAATATGTTGTGAAGGACTAAGACATGCAGAATGGTATATTAGTCATGTTGCTATTTTTGAGGAAGATAAAAGTCTTCAGATATCAGAACTAGATCTCATAAAATCTCTGGAAAATGGGCCTATGAGGACTAATACACCCAAGATGGTGTATTTGTCTCATTCTCAATTTTTGCAAACTCTAAATAGGATCTTCAGCTCCTAGGTCTACACTTGCTTCCCTTCAGATCTTAGGTTCTGAAACTTCTGAATATGGCCTGTAGGTGACTTTTAGTGAAGATGACAACCTTGTAATGTAACTTTGCAACTTTTGCAAATATGCACTCAAAGTGATCTTCAAGACTTCATCTTAGATTTGCAATCACTAATATACAATATGAAAAACTTGTTGTTTGTTAGTGAATGGGGTTTTTCCTTGGTCAACCCCCTTGTTGCTAATTAAACCTTAAAATACAATAGAAATAATGAAGGAAATAATGAATGAACAACATGAAATGCTACAACTCACCAAACCATTATAAAGTCTAAAAACTTGTGTGTAACGCTTACAATGGATATGGATCTTCAATGCATGAAAGATAGGACTTGAATTGCTTTTCTTGAATCAAAATCCTACATCACAAATGTTAGCACAATAACACACATGATCCAAGAAAACTCTTTGATATGATGCTTGAATTTGAAAATGGCTCCAAATGCTTGATGAATCTACTCTTGAATGCTCTTATGAACTCAATTTGATATTATGAATTCTCTCACAAAAAAATTGTGTTGAAATGAATGAATGAACCTTGTATTTATACCTATCTATGCTTAATATCCCAAAATTATGTCACACCAAGAAAACATATGAATTCATTAAATAAAAGAAGCTAAATCCCACCATAATTTGAAAATAAATCTCAAAAATGACTCAAGGAGGACTAAGATGTCATAGGTGGCATCTTAGTCCCAAGTCCTAAAAACTTGGGGCATAGACACTAAAAAGGGGCCCAATCTGGATATGCCAAAATCAGGGTCCTGAGAGCCATGGGGGAAAAAGATGCCCTAGGTGGTATTTTTGTCCTAACCTAAATATCAAGGACTCGCCAATGGAGTAACTAAATTATCATTTACGCATTGGAGAATGTTGGGATTGACTAGAAAAAGATGTCATTTATAGGGCTTTTCAACACAAAATAGGACCAATTAAGCCATAAAGAAGCATAAATAAAGCAAGGCCGACCCAAACAAGTGTGAAAATTCAAGAGTTTGCATTTTACTACACTAAAAGATTAATGGTTAACTCTACTACCAAAGATGCACAAAATATCAAAGCAAGTGTTCTTTCAAAGGTAGCTGGTTTCCCTCCCACTCTTGTAGCTCCAGAGCTGGTCATGGCATTTTGGGAGTGTTAACAATCCAATCAAAAAACATATTTGACAAGGATGGGAGATTATTGGAAGAATTTTGTACTAAGCCTATTGGAAAGACATTCAACATCCCCACATTTGATCAAATGGAAGAAACATAAAAGGAATTTTATAAAAAAAGGTGGAAACGGGACGCTATTGCACGTAAAAGAATAATCAACCAACATTGGTTAAACACCAAGAGGGCCAGTGCCAACAAGGTGCCATAGAATTTGTTCAAGAGTGATTTCTTCAAAGAGTACCATGATGTGGTTACTCTCCTAAGTATATTTATGGGTCTTCCAATTGCAACATACTTTGAGGAGTGGATATTCTACTTCATTGAAGAAATCATTCGAGGCAAGGCCAAGTTCAATTGGGAAAAGATGATCAGTGATAACTTTCACAATTAGCTAATGGTCATAAATAAGACTTCCTATTTTTACATGACATCATATCTAGTCTACCTTCTTGTAGAGAATTTCCCATACAAAGAACTCTTCCATGTAGGAACATTGGGAACTAAGTGGGGAGAACTCAAAGTTTATGACTACTACTAACAACTAGAATACATAAACTTCAAGAGAAAGTACAAAAGAGTAAATGATGCCTTCATTGGGCACATTATGAGAATCTTCGGAGGAGACTTTGAAAAAAGGGTATCACATATTACAAAGGCCTTCATAAGAGGATTTGGGTATTTGTTCATTAAGTTCCCAAAGTTTACCTATATCAGAGCAGAAGGGCTAACCCTACTGACTACCACACTACCTAAATGATAGGATCATCTTGTTGGAAGTTTCTTGGCATCTCCAAACATTCCATACCTTTTTTAGTGATAAGCACTGAAATAGGATTCCATATCCCCTAACTTTTAAGAAAGGAATGTACTCCTGCCCTCATCTCCAGTGTGCCAAATATTCAGAAAAGGAGTTTGTTGACAATCACCTAGACCTTTGCATGGATAGAGGAAGGATGGAACCTCACAAAAAATTGAATAAATTGTTTGGGAAGCAATTCACCCACCAACCTCACATTGATAGCTTTTGGGTTGATTGCGGTGATGACAAAGAAGTATGAATGTGGCACTATATGAGAATGATGACCTAGTTCATGAAATAAATTAACCTATTCTCAATGCCCAATAAAATTGTTGAAGATGATGATATTGTAGATGATAGGTACCATGCTCTAGCCAATATTCCCTTTCCCACTATAGATTTGAATGAAGAAGAGCTCACCAACCTCAATTTACTAACACAACCCATCGAGCACAGAACAAGGCAGTAGGTAGCTGCACAAATCACTCAACTCAAAAAGCAAGGTGGAGAGTTGACTTATGGTAAGCTCAAAGATGAGCTTGAAAGTGAAACTGATAGTGGTGTAGCCATCAGTTTCACTAGCAAGGATCACATGTCCCTAGCAATCACAAGGTTCAAGAAAACAAAGGAGGTTCCTAAGCATAAGCCAAGAACAAAGTGTATTCAAGGAAGATGACAGAGGGGCAACCTTCAAAGAGAACAAAAAAGAATGGGGAAGGTCATGATTGAGATGCCCACTATAGAGGAAGATCCCCAACATAAAGAGGAAGAAGAAACTAAGTAGTCGTACTCATGCCCCCACTACCACTATTGTTGTTGCTATTCCTTCACATCGTTCTTCTCAAGCTTTGTCCATCTCATCTCCACTTTCCAAAACATTTTAGTTCACCACACCTTCACCTTGATGACTGCTCTAGTGATGGTACTTGACTCCTCTTCTACTACATCCCTACTATCATCTTCTTTGCTACCTCCTCCACTACCTAGTTTCTCTACTCTACCACCCACAATATCATCAACTACCATGGAACCTCTTACTTTGCCACATGCTTTCACAACATATATGTAGAACATGCCCAATGAACTCTCTATGGTAATACTTGACCCCAATGTCTAGGCTCTAATGGCAAAAAATTTTGCTGCTCTACCCCTTCCTCTGCCACCTACTGACCCACCAAAAATGGAGGCCACCATGTAGATCTCAAAAGAAATGGAAAGGCTCAATGTGAAGCAACATAAAGAGACTACAAAGCAGATAGTAGATGAGATTGAAGATTTTGATTGGGATGATTATTTTGAACTCCTAGAAGGAGGATTGAATAGAAACCTATATAAGGCGGATTCTGATGAGGAGAGGTCACCAACATTAGAGGAGGATGTTGAGGCTCTCAATGAGTAGTATGTGATAGAAACACCATATCAAGAGTCAAATGAAGACTTTCCCTAGCAATGCAAAGATAGAAGTGAAAATACTAGTCCTAAATAATATCCATTTGAGGAGAAAATAGATATAGATCTTGATGAAGAGAAAGTACATGAGCCTCCATAAATGGGTCGACGTGAGGGCCTAAGACAAGGAAAAACACAAGAAAAAGAGGTGCCTCGAGAAAATAAGGAAGATAAAGATAAAGAAGAAGAAGGGAGCTTTAAGCCAAGGAAGAACATTGAAATTGAGTAAGAAGAAGATAAGGAGAAATGCACCATTACCCTAGAAGGGAGTATTGAGGATCCACTAGAAACAAAAAAAGGGGTACAATTAGAAGAAACTACTACTGAATAAAATGTGGTCATCGATCTCGATAAAGGAAAAGCCACACCTATAAAGGAACCAAGTGAAGATGAGAAGGGTGATTAAGAAGCTCCCAGTGATGAAGAGGACCTACCCTAAAAGGAACAAGAAGAGGAAGGTGATCATGATTCACACAAGGGACAAATAGAGGTTCCTGATTGGCTGGAACAATAATTGAAAAAGAAAGCTCCTTTGGTTCTTGACGAAAAAGTGAGGCTCAAAGTGATAATAGACAGGGCACAAAAGAGAACCAAAAAAGAGAAGAAGCCCAAAATTAGATCGCACATCATGGTCAATGTTTCTACTTCTTGGATGTCATAGGTTGCTAGCCTAGTAGCCAATGGAGGTACACGCACCATAAAGGGGTAGGAATACCAAATATCAACAATCAACCTGGGCTCAGCGACCCATAAATAGAAGATTGGTGACATTCAAGGTTCAATAGCCACCATCATGCAACAGATGAACAAGGATTAGTCCACCAAGGAGGAGTTGAAGGCACAAGTGGTGAACCTTACCACTTACATCAAACATTGGACATCCATGCAAAAAGAGGCTCCTATGACATCATCCATGCCTACTCTTCTCTCCTAAGAGGAGCTAAATAGAATGGAAAAGATTAAAAATTGGACCAAGTTCATTGTGGATTGGTTCAATCGGGTGATCTACAATGGTGACTTGTTCATCTGCCACACTACCCGAATGTTCAACAAGCTCCAAAGTTTGTAAAGGAAGATAGAGTACATGATAAAAACGTGCAATAGATTCTTTGAGCTATACAAGACCACCTATCCTAAGCTCGAGAGTGTACTCAAGATTTCCTAGGAAATATGGGAGAAGGAGCTAGAACTACCAAAGGATGATCATTGGCTGGTGGAAACATGACACATGGGCCTAGATTATAGATAGGAGATCCTAGAGAAGGCCTTGCACGAACTAGAGCTCAATCTTGAATGGGTTGTAGAGTGCTAGGTTGACAGTGAGGTCTATCTAAATATAATGACTAAGTATAAGATTCCTACTCTATAGTTAGATCCAGAGAAGATCAAGCCATTATTTCATGAGAACATAGAGCAGGGGGTGTAGACACACTTTTAATAGATTTTATGGGTTTTGATGCAAGGGATTTCACTCATTCTGAGAAGATCATCAAGGCAACCCAAAAATACATCAAACACTGGGAGTAGGTCACTAAGAGACTCAAGAGGATATCCTTTCAAATCCTTCAATCCAATCTCAGGGAATGGGATAAGCTCTAGGCTATGATCAAGAAGTTCATGGAGTATTCTACTCTCTGGAAGAATGTCATAAATCTAGTTATTGATGATGAGTATTTAACATTATAGCTATAAAAGTTGGAAGTAGCTAAAAGGAAAAAATACTACAATTTAAAGGCAACTAAATGAAAAAATAGACTATATCACAAAATAGGGAAAAGAGAAAGAGTCTATATTTATATTGTCATATATTTTGGGATAGGTGAAACCCTAATGTAAAATTAATCTGAGCTACCCAATGTGAATGAATCTTTTCCATTCATATTTCTTTTATAAAACTATGAATAGGGGCATCCTCTTGTTTTTAGAGAGAGAGATGAGTTGTTGTGTAAAGGCATGTTGTAGAAAATTAATGAGAAAAGAATTATTTTGATGGTTTCTTTTTTTTCTTCTCCATGTGTGCATGATTCATTCTCCATACATTATATTTTATCTTTGTTGTTCCATGTTTTAATTTGTTATTAGTTGTTAGTATATGTTGTCCTTTAATGGTAAAGAGTGTGATGGTGTCCATGTCTTCTTAGTTCATACTTTTGTTGTTTATTGTTGATAAATTATTGTGTAAAGTTATTTTGAGCACCATTTACATTGTTTCAATTAACTTTAGTTGTTATTCATGCTTTAATGGTGAATGAATGCTTTGAAAATCTATAGACCTTAGAATATTGCACTAGTTTCATGAGATTGTAGACTATCCTTCGTTAAGTGTAACTTAGTTTTAGGAAGTGTGTCCAATGTAGCATCCTCCATTGTTACTATTCAATACTAGTTGAAGGTCTAGGAAACTTCTAACCCATTTTCCCTTTCGACCCTTCTTTAAAATTGAAGTCAAGAATTTTTTTTGGCATCATTGTAAAGCCAAATCTGATGGAAAGGTTGACTTTTAGATTGTTGTCTTGAACTTGCAGTAGCTATCCTTTATTCCCAGAATTTACAAAACTCCTTTTACATATCCAATTCTCTCCATGCTTAGTGAACCATAAATTTTCTTTGTGATTACCAAAAAACCAGATCAACCAATTGAATTATTCCAATCTTAGTCATGACCTAACAACTGAGAGACCTTGGGGTGATTTCTAAAACTCAATTGCAAAAACTACCTTTCAAGAGAGGTAGCATACTTCTATGTTTCCTGTGTTGAGGAGGTGCAAAAACACCTATCAACAATATTTTAATTTTTTCACACAAAATTAAGAATTCAATCTTTTTCATTTAGATCTTTAATATTTTTCATATATTATTACCTTCTCAAAAGCATAAATTTTCCACAATCAATGACAATAGTGTGTTGAGATTTTTGGATTGAAATTGTGTGAAACTTTGGGAATCAACCTTTCAAACCATACTCCATGAACATCATTGGGAAATAATGTTTCTCCTCTCTATTTCCATTGTATCTTAGAAATGGATCATGAATTATGATTTGAAATGTTGATGCAAAAAATTTCACACTATTACCTTCTTATTGGATTTTAACTAGAACTATTTGTAAAACTAATAGTACTTTAATTTATTATTATATCTCTATCATATAACTAAAATTATAATAATATTTTATTAAATTATGATGGCTTCAAGAAAATAATATGAAATTTTGGAGTTGGAATAACCTTGATCTATCAAAGTGAACTTTCTTTCCTTTTCTTTCCTTAGAATGGATCACATTATTGAAAAAACTTAACTAAATTATTTTTAAATTTTGGATCTAGAATTTTTTTAGGCTATATCCTAAAACTAAATTATTTCCCTTGACACTCTTTTTCTTTATAGGTTTGAGTTTATAATGAGCTCTTTTATTTTATTTTTTACATCCTAATAAGGGTCAAAAATGCTATAGATATTGACTTATTGCACTTTTATCATCAATAGTATATGAATACAAAAATCAATAGAATACATGATTTGACCTTAATTTTTAGCATTTGTTAGGGAACATCTATTATAACATATAAGTATGTGGGGAAATCCCTTTTAGGAGGAGACCCCATACTCTAAACTAGCCAGATGTATTGTTCAGTAAACTAAATGAATACAATACACTTTTAAAGAAAATTATTATAGGAGTATTGCGAATATGTAAACTTAGAGTATATCTACTAGCATAATGATACATATAAACCATTCATACAATATAGTACTCTAAGGAAAAAATAAATAGATGAATTACAAATAAGAAGCCAATAATGGGTTGGAAAAGAATTTACAAACCCATGGGAGGTATGTAACTTTAATTCTTATGTTCAAATTCTAGTGTAGTTTCTTAGTCTTGGTCTTCACAACTATTTTAACCATATTCCTTACACCTTTTACATTTCCATAACTTCTCATAATTCATAATCTAATATTAATAAAAAAAAATTTCTTCATTCATCATTCAAAAGACTCTCCATAATATGTTTAACAACCTATCATAATGTTCTTCAAGATTTCAATATAGCCTCTATTTTGAATATTGTTATGTCATAGAACATGTCATATAAAACTCCCTTCATGGTGAATTGGGACACACCACAATATTCCGCTATGCCACCTTGAAGTCGGATGCCTTCCTCCTAGTATGATAAAAGAATATTACTCAAGATGAAATATATCTATTCTCAAAATTGGATGCTAGCATAAGAAGACAAAATAGAAAGTGCATACAAAATATTTTAAGATGAACACTATGAATGGAAGGTTGAGAAACCCTTTCCCAATATTCTCAGACACTTTTCAAACATCTTGCAACACTAAAAGGGAAACCAAAAAACATTGAAATCTAACTACTATGGGTTGGGAGGAAGAAAGGCTAACTACACCATATAAAATTGTCTATGTTCATAAGATTTGTCAAATATTTAAATTTTATCTTGAGAAATTTGTACTATACATCAATATTCTTTGTTCTTGCATGGAAATTGAGGTTATTTGTCAAACATGTGAAACTTTTTGTATCACATAGGGTGATAATATATTATGGATCTAAAGGTAATATTATATTTAATATATTAATCTAAGTTTCTTTCTTACAATCATGATTAAGTGGAATATAATCTACTTCTACAGTACATAAAGCAAATACAACTCACCACTTACTCATCCAACTAATAGCAGCACAAAATATAATGAAAATATATATAATGATGGGTATTTTACTATCAATATAAACAACCTTATCAAAAACCATAAATATACTGATATAATTAAATGTTTGGTAATTGTATGAATCATGCTAACATAGAGAATACTTAACATTCCCTTACATATATTTGGTGGACCTCTTCATTATATCCTAGTATAGCCATCCAATATTGTTCATAAACTTACTTTAATGGCTTAGACTACTTTGTTATGTTTTGCTCTTGTATATACCATAACATGTCCATCAAACTTTCAACAAAAGTAGCAAAAGGATCTATAAGGATATCCTGCAACTCACTATGAGATTTTAAAGATTGCTCAATTGATAACCTTATTCTTATTGTAACAAGAACATATAATGGTTTATAACACCACATTGAATCTCTTCGAAACTTGGTTATCATTCTTAATTGAGCCCAACTATAGGCTTTTGTTAGCTCTCTCTCTTCTAGTCTCCATCCCCAAGATGTAACTAGATTTCTCTAATTCCTTCATTTCAAACTATTTGGAATGGTAGTACTTCAATTCACAATTCAAACTTATTCCATTGCCCAAATATGTCATTAACATACAAATCAATACTATAATATAATAAGTGTCTAACTTATAGTAGATGCAGTGATTTTATTTAGATCTCAAAAATCTCAAACTTAACACAATGATATTAACTTTTTGGTAACATTTCTTAGGTGATTATCCTAGACCATTCAAATATTTGTTCAACTTACAAACCAACTTCTCTTTATCTTTTTCAAATTATTATTTTTTTGCTATGACATAAATATCTTTATTTAGATCATTAAGAATGAAATCTATATTCATATCCATTTTCTCAACCCCCAGATGATACACTACTAGAATTGATTAAAAAACCTGAATGGATGTTAGCTTTGTAATTATAGAGAAAATATTAATATAATCAATTAACTCAACTTGGAAATAACTTTTGGAAACTAACAATCTCTTGTAATTTTTAACACTACTATATAGACTAATTTTATTCAACACCAATTTACATCTAGCAAAGTTACATCCATCAAGAAAAGGTACTAGATCTCATATGTTATTTTTGTATAATGATGTCCTTTCTTCATCTATGGACTCTCTCCATGAATCTACATCATCCATAATCATAGCGTTCTTTACATTCACTCACTTATTAGTGTTAGTAATTAAATAACAAATAAATTTCCAATTAAGGAGAGAATACCTTTCTAGCTAATCTTCATATTAAGTTGAATCTCTCAAGAGCTAATATGGAGGCTCTACCTCCTCTTCTAAACTATTCAAACTACTCGATATCTCCTCCAATTTAGTTCAATTGTGATATTTTGGCTCAACTTTCTCAATAGTTAGATTTAGTTGAACCAAATATTTTTCCTTTACATTTTCTAGATAGAATATAGTCAAATAAGGCTCAACTTCTCAAAAGATAAAACTTATTTTGTATAAAAATATTTTAGCATAGGATCCCAAAACATATACCTTTTCACACCAATACAATAACTAATAAAGATACACTTAGCAACCTTATTCCCAAACTTTGATTTATTCTCCCTCGACACATGAACACATACCTCACAAATAAAACCTCTCTAATGTAGATCAAGAATTGTTTATTTGTGAATCATACTTCCATAGGTGTCTTATCAAATAAGATTCAATGTAGAATATATTTTAACCAACAAGTTATAGAAACTATTTAAGTCTACCCAAAATAATTGTTATAGGACAGCCCCACTAAGTATACTCTTATCCCTCTCCATTAACATCTTGTTCATCATTTTTGCAACTCCATTATTTGAAGGGGCATATAGAGTTATCTTGCATCATACATATACCTTTATCTTTATACAACCTATGTAAATCTATTGAGTAAAACTCACCATCATTATCTTTCCTCAAAGACATAATGTCTATTTTACAATGAGATCCTTATAATTCCTAAAGTGACTAAAGATATAAGTTTAAATGTAATCATCAATGAAAGATTATGTTATATAGATTTATAAATTTTTGAAGGAGCTCTAATATCCTGATAAAATTATGAGAAGTAGAAAAAAGGGAAATATAGATTTTCTTTCTATACACACAATATATAAAAATCAAACTCAGGATTACATTCGTTCAACCCCTCAACAAGGTTTTCTTAGGTTTCAAGGTCAAGAAAGAATATTCTCACATATAGGAACAATTATATAGCGTGTCATGACTTTGTTTTGTCAACAATAGTTTTCTTTGCAAAGAACACCCACCCTTAGGTACCAAAGAATAACATCCATAAAAGGATAATACAACATATTCCTCTTTGCTACTAGTTCAAATGGTGACACCCCAGGATAAGACAACTTAGCAATGATTGAAGATCTTAATAGCATTTGTCAACTCTAACACTGGTAATGTGATCCACATGAAGAATTTATTGAAAATATGGTAATATTATCTTAACATGGAAGCACATGCTTGAATCCAAATTTTAAAAATTTGAAAAAAAATCAAAGGTCAAAAATCGTAAATATTAAAAACTATCCAATGGAAAAAAAAAATTATATGGCACCTTGGGAAAGGACCATGATGAAAACTTATTTGTGGGCATCATGTGTAAACACTGCTATTTGTACCCTAGACTTGGGGAAAATTCCTCCAACCACTTAGCCCATCCATCATTTTCCACCATTACTTAGTCATCCATATAATACTATTGTATCATTCTATCTATCACATCTAAATCCCTATGTCATCACATTTATTCTTATATTATAATTTTTTACCATGATAAGGAATTGGACAAGATCTTGAAACATGTTTTTTATGATCCTTTAATGTGTCTAAGCATAACATCATAAATGAGTAGCATATCTAGAATAGGGCATGCTTTTCCTTGACACCATAGTCCTTCAAAACTACATCCTACATCTCTCCTAATTTTGATCATGTATTCCCTCCCTCAATGCCATCCATAATTGTATCATTCTATCCACCTAGCACCTTGACTCTTTATGTTGGAATGAGTTTTCTTCCTAAAAAATTGAATATTATCCAATTCAATTAAAACACAGAATGAAATTCAGTCTTGATATCAATCCACAAAAGTAAATCATAGATGCCCAAGCCTTCACAATTATGATTACCTTACTAATATTCAAATCCAAACCACACAATCTATCACATATCCACAAACATCCATTAGTTTCATCCTTAGTCCAAATAAATTCCAAGCTTTTTCAGTTTTAAATCACTACATTATTTAGTGTTTATTCTCTTTCACCTTACTAAGATGCAACTAAATATAAAATATAACTTTTACTTTACATTATTCTATTATTTTATTATATATTTTGCATGCATACTATCAAATCTCCATAAACCGTTTTAATAAGAAATGCGAACGGTGATGGACATGAGAATGGTATCGTTTATCTTTAAAAGAATAGAATGACGCATTCCATTTTGCGAGATGTATATTCTTTTAACACCGCCAATTACTTCAATCTACATCATTCAAAGAATATCACTAATTATATGTATGATTGAAAATAAGGATGACCAGACTTGTTGTACCATAAAACGATTAGCAATTAGAACATATGGAAGTAGGCCAATGCTTTGATACGACGACAGACTTTAAAGAAAAGCGCTCTACTTTAAATTCTCCACCGTATCAAAACATTAGCGTAGTCTCCAAGCAATATTTATTTAGCATATTGCGTGTCGCATCAAATTGGCTAAAGTCCTCGATATTACATTATCACAATTAAAGTGCGATAAGCATCTAACTTTAGTGGCTAAAATTAAAATTCTTTTAAAGTGCGCTCTTCTTTTCTTCCTCGAATATAATCTATCCTACCGTCTTGCATGGCATGGGAATCACAGCATAGCTAAATCACGATGATGGTCAATTTTGGAATCTAACATGTCGGTGAGGATAAGATGGAATGATTTAACCATTGAGTTAATAGAAGATCAATAGAAGAGTGGGGCGATAGAAAAGGTTATTGAGGGTGCTCATTACTTAGTAAGCTTTTCGGTATTATTTACTTTAAAAGATACATCCTTTTACCAATAGACATAGTTATACATGGCAATTTAACGTTCACTCCATTTGGTCAATGTAATCTATTTCTAAGATGAAATAAACGACCTACATAAATGTTTAGGATTTTATATTAAATAGTAAAATCTTACCAGGAAATTATATAAGATAAATGTAAGGTATTTTAATTAATAAATATATTGTTGTATGAATATTAAAAGTTTACTTTTTATAATTAAAAAATTTATAATTTGCATTAACAGTATTGTTTTGATTGGAGGTAAAAAAACGGGTTTTGAAGGGGTTTGGAACCCTTTACAAAATAAAGTAGCTGATAAAAAAAGAAAACAACATTAACGAGCAATCAAGCTAACAACAACGATCCAACAACCAAAAAGAAGGTAACCAACCAACAACACTACGTATTGTTCAGAATCTCAATAGCTTCCATTTCACTAGCAACCAACTTCTACACATTCTCCACAATATCAAACACCTTAATACTTGAGGGCCTAGCTTGAACTTTCATTTTGTTTCTAGTTTTGACCCCCAACCTACTAGTTTTTACTTCACCACTCAAAACACTACCTTTAACAACACCTTTCTCACTAGCACAATCCACATTCATCAACTTACCGCCAGCAGTAGTATCATCAACAAACACAGTCTTCTTTCTCTTTTCCGCAATAGTCATAGGGGAGATCACCTTGGTAGAGTCTGAAATAGCCAAGACCTTAGAGGCATCTCCACCCTGCATCGCAATATTCCACATCTTATCAAATTTAACCTTAAGGGATAACATTCTTCCTTCCAAATTCTGCTTCAAATTAATGGTTTCCTCCACCACAGTATTAGCCACAGTATTAAGAGAATCCATTAAATTATCAATTTGGCTTTGGACAAAAGGGTCCTCAACCTTACTAGCAACACCTCTAATTCTAACATTGGTCCTATTAATCTCATGGAAGAACCACTTAAAAAGTTTAAACAACACATTAGCACTATCATAGGCTATGTCCAACACATCAAAGAATTCCTCCCTATCAAAGTTCTCAATGTGTTTCCCCACAACGACATCCTCATCAAAAGAACTAACATGAACCTTTTTAGCAAAAAATTCCTTACCTTTACTGGTGGGGACAAGAGTCTTCATCTTTCAAATGGAGCAGGCGATTTTCTCTGCAATAGCCTTCCTTTTCATTATCCTATCCACATCCACTTTACTAGTTCCCATAACATGTTCGCCACCCACCACTCTTTCCTTTTCCTGCTTCTGTAACCCAATGATAACACTCGACAAAGCCTCACCATAAATACCACTAGCCAGGGAAAGAGGGAAACCCTTCTCGAGGAGTTGGCCAATAGTTAACACCCTTCTCTTTTGGCTCCTCTCCTCACTCTCCTGCACATATCTAGTTGTTGGGGGAGGAGATGAAGCTTCCCTATAAAGTTCATTTTTTCCCTACCCCCATTAGAAAGAACATTCACCACTGCCTCATCACTACATGTCGTATAGTCTGCCTTATCATCCGACTTCCTTTTCCTAGTCTTACCCGGAACAGGGGAAATGGGGCTCTCCTCAAAAGAGGCATACGAATCTAGGACATAATCAACATCATTATCCCTATCAGACTCAAAATATTTATTCAAAATAAGCCACCTATTTTAGGTTTCTTACTAACCCCTTCCTCTCCCAACTCTGTCCCATAACCGTTCCTAGGTTTAGCAGTATTATTCTTCAGAGACATAAGAGTTTTTTGCACATCATGAACTTTGACATGTTCATAGATCAAGAAAATTAACCTCGCATGCAAGATAGGGTTGTTATTTGTATAATATATAATAATTTTGTTACATAAAATTATACATTTTTTTTGTTGATTTAATTTCAAAACAATTTAAACAAATTATTATCATTTTGTTAAAAGTTTAATTGAAATATTTAAAGGGGTTGAGTTTAATTGGTGAGAATTTCATATTAGATGTCTAACGTAGAATTCCAAATAAAATTGTAAGTTCTGAATTTTGGTCTTTCATAATTGGTTTATGATGTGGAGGTAGTTTCTAAATAAGTAGACTTCTAGGTTGTGACTATTGGTTTTCTATAGGTGGTTTCTAGTGTGGTTGCTCGAAAGAAACTAATATTAGTCTTATGGTTGTGCTCTAAAGAGCTTGTATTATTTCTATGTTAACCTTTGTATGAAAAACTATTTGTAAATGATTAGCATATTCTTAAATAACTAATTTTTTTTTATAAATGTTTCTATATATTTTTGAATTAATTTTATATCGTGATTCCTTACAAGCATTAGTAAATGATGTTTTGAGTCATCTAGTTTATTTATGATTCAAGAATTTAATTTGTTATTATATATTTATAATAAAACTATGAATTTCAAATAAATTCATATTAATTTAACAGGGCTTTAAAAAATTATGAACTTTCGGAGTTGGAATAACCTTGATCTATACAAGTGAAATTTGATTCCTATTTTTTTCCTTGGAATGAATCATACAATTGAAATAAATTTAACGAAATATGTTTTGAATTTTTGATAAATAAATATTTTAGAGTATATTCTAGAGCTAACTTCTTTTCCTTGATACTTTTTTGTTTTTCAAGTTTGAGTTTATTATTAGATTAATTTGATTTGCTCTTACATCCACCTAAGGTTTTTTTCCTTATCATTAGTCCCTTCTCTATAAATATTTTTATCTCAAAGTTA